>CBVK0100830454.1:0-18715 GCA_900067695.1 Picea abies
TGTTTTCTTTATATAATAACAACATATACACCTAACATAAGTTTAGGGTTATTGTTTATTTATCTTATTAGTCCCTACTAAAGCGGGGAATATAACAATCAATTACTATCATTTCATCGATTAGGGTTGAGTTTCAAGAGCAATTCCATATCTTTATCAATGAAAAGAGAGAGAGATTATAGCTACAATTGAAGGGAAAAATATATGTTGATTCCATAAACCTAGAATATTATGGAATCCACATACCCTTTTCCATAGAATATACCAACTAGATCCAAAAATCAAGGACATGAAATATGGTACACACATATTATATTATCAAGGAAAAAACAAGCTAAATGCAATTTGGACATTTGAAAAAAAAATTACAAGTTAAATGAGTACATCAATAAAAAATAACATACTAACCTTGCAAGTTCAAAATCCAAGCTATGTAGATTGAGAATTGGATTTGTTCAACTGGTGGGTGATGGAAAAAATAAACAGCTTAAACAAAAGCCAAGAATAGTGTCGCAAAGTCTCTTAAAGTCACGTATATATAAATAAAATAGTCAACTAGTCGTTATCACCGACCAATGAGATAGGTAAAAATTTCATCGCTATTGCCACAAAAGATCGTCACTATAGCGACGAACATCCCGAATTGGTTAAATTAATATTTTCATCGATATTGTGATGAACGTGCGTGGAAATATCCACGAAAATCCCGCCCTCTTTAAAAAAATAATGAAACTAGTGGAAGTGTGGAAATTTTTCGTGGAATAATCCGCCCATATGTAGTAGTGACAATTAGGGTTATAGGCAGGTCTGATTCTTGAACAACATATATCAAAGGATCTGATACACCCAATAGTGCTCATCCACTAGGGGCACATCCATAGGGATTTCATAGCTCTGGCTCACTGATTTACATAGAAGAACCATATCTACACACATTCACCTGTGCTCATCCACATGCATGTCCACTCTACAGATATTCTTCCCCACTGCCTCACACAGGAGAATCATCGATTTTTCTCATCAACTCTGCTGCTCAGAGGAGGCTAACACATCATCTTCATTTCTGTTCACATGAAGATGCACCCATCACTTTGGGATTTCACTTGTTCACCTTGTGCTCAGCCCCAGGCACGTCCAACTCATCAGATGGCCTTTCCCACTAGATAATCATCTAGATTTTTTCTCACTCTCTAAATGGAGGAGGTCATCTCTACATTCCTAGATCTGTCTCAGGCAGGAACCACATACCCTTCTTAGGGGCTTTCTCTTAGGTTTGTAAGCTAAGAGAAAGGATTCACATAGCTACAATGATCCACACCTCACAAGTTTGTAAGTTGGAGAATGTCTCACATAGTTGCATTCATCAACACTCCCTCTCATCTAGGGAGACATTCTTTATCATGCCAAGTCTCACATAGATGCATTTTGAATTTTGTCTTGGCTGGAGTTACCGACACTCTGTTGGCAGCCAATTCACATTTTTCCACTGTCTCTTAAGCTACCTACACTAATGTTTTGCAAACTTTAATTTTTCGTCGCAATTCTCAAATAAATGACACTTTTATTCTTTGTGCCTTTTGCACACTTATCTTCGTTTTGTTTTCATGACTGTAAGCATGAAAACATTGATCTTTCGAAGTCGCATTAGAATCAGTATTGAATTGTCGTTATCATTCTTGTCGATATGTCCATTGCATTTATACTTCACCTATCAATATGCAATTTGCAAAAACCCTTTTTGATATGTACTCATTAGACATTATTGTATTGATTGCGTGAGTTTGTGATGCAATGGTATTCTTGTGATGGTGATTGAATCCTTGATACATTGGTGGTTTGATGTTCTTTGTTTTTTATCAAATGCCTTGGTGAAATGGTTTCATAAACATTGTGATTAAACCCATGGTGCAATGGTCGATGTAGTGGTTTCTTTGAATCATACAAACACTTTTGTTTATTTAATATATGGACCAATTGTTGAACACTATGGTTTTCAAGTGGATATTTGATATTTCATTTGGTTAAAATATTTTGGTTATGAATGTTGTGAGTATGTGAATAGTCCATTTGATAATTGGTTTACAATGTTTTGATTGTGATTTGAGTTAAAATATTTACCAAGGAACTATCAATTGTATAGCTGATATGATAGTTATGCATGGATTTACTGCCTTCCACCACCCTCACACACTTTGGCATTAATGCCTGCCTCCTTACCGAGTTACCTTTGTTGAATTTTGGGAAAATCTCTGAGCGTACCCCGTTCAAACCCTTTTCCCTTAGCCCGGATCACTGTGTGTTCTCTCCTAGCTCCTGAAGGGCGAATTGAACCCCCATGGTGTTCAGAGTTGGTTTTGGTTTCATTTTTCCAGAGAAGACTGCTTAAGACTGCCCCCGTAATTGCCCCCAGAGTCACGTTTTTGCGTGAGTGATTTTGGGAAAACGGTTTTGAATTAGATCAAACTGTTGAAAACCCAGAACTATTTTTAGCCCCTTTACCTTCATCACAGGCGGTTTCCTCAGAAAGTGAGTTACTACAGAGATATAGCTCTTGTTTTACAGGTCAATTTTCAATGGATGGAACATGAGTTTTGGGTCTGTGTGCATTTTCCAGAATGCTTATCACTTCTCCAGACCTGTGCTTCAAAACCCCTTCTGCCCGTCCAGCCTTGTGCCTCAACTTCCTATTGAAACCCTTGGTCAATCCTTATAAAATCAAGCAGTCTGTCAGAAGAAGCATTTTCTTTCTGCCCAAGTATGTATTTCAACATCATTTCTGCTTTATGAGTTTGCTTGGATTAATATAATTGATTGGATTTTCTTTCAATAGCTCTGTTCATTTTGATTCAGAATGATTCTGTTGATTTCATTTTACCAAAACAATTTCTTTATGAATCATGAGTGGGAAATTCATGCGCTAAATTCAGACACAGCTATGATTTAGTTAATGAGATTTTATTATTCTCAGTTTAGTATAAAAGATTGATTTGTTTTGATTCAGTTTGGTTCATTTTGAAGCAATTCTGTTCGTTTGAATTAATATAGTCGATTGGGGTTTGCTTTAGATTAATCTTGTTTGTTTTTAATAGATTCTATTGATTTCAATTTACCAGATATGATTATGTTTCATTTTGGATAGATGTTTTCGTTTGGATTATGACTGCATTCAACCTGTATAAAGGATTTGTTTCCTAAAATAAGACACAAATGTGTTTTAATTGATATGATTTTGCTTTAATCATAATGACTGTGTTGGTCCCAAATTGGTTTGATGTAGTTGTAAACTAAAAAAATGACCCTGCTAGTTTCGTTTTGATTCAATTACGATTTCTGTCTGTTTAAAATTGGCAAATAGAGTTGGCTACTTCTGACAAGATGCGATTTTCTTTGTGTCGATTTAGTGATCAAATATTTGTTTAAAGATTTGAATATAATTCTGTTGGTTCTGGATTGGTTTAATAGAGTTCTATTTTCAAATTAGACCAGCTACAGAATCGCCAGATTCTGTAGCTAGTCTATAGAATTAGATTTGTATTGTTTTATTAATAAAGGATCCTTCTAACTTGTCCATTTCTGACTTGTTTCAGGTAAATTCAAATTGCATGGGACATGCTGGACAGTTCAAGAGATATTTGGGTGTTTTAGTTTTATTTTAGTTTCCTAGTTTAGTCAACTTTGGGATATCTTCCCAGATTTTATGTAAACAATTTTATAACTTCCACAAGGATGTTTTACCTTGTGGAATCCCTTTAAATACTTATTATTTTTGTAATGGGGACCATCCTCACTTGTGGGAGAACCAGGCTATGGAATTATCATACAAACTGAGACAGAAGTTGATGTTCTGCTACAGCTTTTGCTTTTCATAATATCAATCTTTTGTTTCATGTTAATGCTTATCAATTTGCATTTGATTAGTGACTACTTTAGCTATCATAGTCTTTTGAAAAATGATATGAATTAATTAATATTGATCCATGTCTGATTTCTTTCATTATTTAAAAATACAACAATTACTTGATTCAGTTTATGAATGACAGATTTCTCTTGTTCATCAACTGAATTATTTTGTATAAGTCTTTGCATACAGGTTTACCTAATTGTTAACATTTATAAATTATATGATTGTTGTGATTTTTATGTCTTGTTTGTCCTGTAAACAAACTTAAAGAGCACTACATCCATCGTTTACGAGAAGCTTCTGGATTATTCGGTGCGGGTTTCTTCCCTCCGATCAACTTAGAAGATCATCATACACAGGACAAAACTGGAGCGTTTCCAGGTCAGTTTGCTATTTATTTGTTTAGTATATTTATTAGTAGTTTAGTTAGATATATGTTTAGTTAGAATAGTAGTTAGTATTAGTAGTTTAGTAGTTTAGTTTTGTTAGTTTTTGTTTATTTCTTGTTCATAAAAATATAAAATCAACAAAAAATATCTTTTACTGTCTTTAGGGAAGAATATAAATGAGTTTTTTAGGTTTTATTTAAAACTGTAAATTGTAGATATTGTACATTTTGTGAATAAGTTATATTTCAATTAGTAGTTAATTAGTTAGAGTTAGTATAGTAGTAGTTAGTAGATTGTATTTATTAGTAGTTAGATTAGTTTAGTTTGTTTTAATAATTAGTTTTAGTTAGTTTGTTTAATAGTTAGTTTTAATTAGATTAGTTTAGTAGTTTGTTTATTTATTGTTAGTTAGTTTGTTTAATAGTTAGTTTTAATTAGATTAGTTTAGTAGTTTGTTTATTTATTGTTAGTTAGTTTAGTTTGTTTTATTCAGTTTTAGTTAGATTAGTTAGTTTAGATTAGTTTTATTTTTTGTTTTCTTAGGACCTTAGATCGGCTAACGGAGCCGCTAAACCCATCAAGGTGGTTCATCCCAAACGGCTTGGGTTATTAGACAACCCCGGACCGGTTCCACTCTCTCAGTTGACGGACGATCGTTTTCACCCGTCAACACACTCCCTCTCAAATAGGGAGCCATTCTTCATGAATTTAATTTGGTGAAGATATATGAAATCTACTCATGTGTAGGAAGGTACTACATGTGTACAATTTTCCTCTGCGTCATATCTCTAAAATAAGAATATTTCATCTCATCGTATTTAGATTCATCAGGAAACACTGGGTTCTCAAGGATATTTACTCACGGCTATTGGTTATCATCATAGGATCCATCTCATGGTTAAGTAAATCTTTCATAAGCTTGTGAAGCCACCTTGCTTCCCACACTTGATGTGTATATACTCTGCCTCTGTGGTACTCAAGGCTACAAAGTTTTGTTTCCTGTTGCATTAGGAAACCATGGAAAACTTCACGATAGAACATAAGCTAGATGTGTTTTTTTGGTCACTGTACTTTCTTCTCAATCTGAATCGACATATCTTGCAAACTCAAGTTTATACTGGAGACATATCTTAGTCCATATCCATTTGTTCCTCGTATATATTTCAATACATGTTTTTTTGTTGTCTAGTGAGTTTGTCTCGGTTGACTCATGAAATGACTAGGTACATTCACTGCATGGCATGAATCAAGTCTGGTGTTGACCAGGTACATTAGTGATCCAATCAGTTGTGGATCAGTCTCGTCTGAATCATCATCAATCTTCTTCTTTAAATCCATCACGGTGGATTTTTCATTTTGTCATATTGAACTTATTTAATATTTTCACTGAATATTTTCCTTGACTCAAGAAGTAGTGCATCATACTCAACACTTTCTAAATAAGTCATCAAGATCAAGCTCTCGTCACCAATAGTGTAATGATATAGGTTTGGATAAGAAACACTCTTTCTGAAATCCAAACTTATCAAGAATCTATCTATCTGATATAGTTTCCAACTCATGGATGGTAGTACGGATGGAAGTGTATCGAGTTCATTCAATCAAGTGTCTCATCATAGAAAAATCCCTCTGTTTGTGAGAAACCTCTGGCTATAGATCTCGTTTTGTATTTCTCGACACTTTCATCAGCTGCATGCTTGATCATATAGATCCACTTAGAAGTTACCACGGAATTCCCTTTCTGGTCCCTGGATTAATATCTTATGCGTCATTCTTTTAAGATATACTGGTATTATTCAGTTATGGCATCTTTCCATACTAGTTCTCTTGTTGCTTCTCTAAGACAAGGAGTCTCAACATCAATGAAGTGGCTCATGACTGAAGGATAGCACAAAAATCTCTTTTTCTTTCTCAGAATGTGCCTTGAGAGGCTTGTATGTTTCTCTGCCTCTTGCAGAGTGAGTCTAGGTAGGAATTTTATGCCCTACTGCAATATCTCTGAACATATCAACTAGAGAAATTGGATAGCTTGGAGTAATGTTTGTCTCCCTCTGAATTGTTGAAGGGGGAGAAAGTATTGTCTCACTGTCAATGTCCATCTGACATTCTCTGGGTCTTTGAAAAACTATCTCTTCTTCAAGGACAACATCTCTTCTTGTCTCAATCTGTCTCTAATTAGGGATGTCTTTGAAGATTCATTGTATCTTTTCTTCCTAAATGAACTATATTGGACTTCTTCTCTTTGGGTACATGAAAATACATTGGGTACCCAAATAAACTGAAGTATTCAATCTCAAGCTTCATTCTGGTGAACACTTCTTCGAGATTTAGGTTTTTTTTGTTTTCTTTTCCTGGTGAAGACTCTTGTTCTGCACATATACTATGTCATGCATGCTTATTCCCATGGAATCCTAGAAGGATTGTTATCATTCATTGTAGCATTGGTTGTCTCAATGATGGTTCTATTCTTCTTCTTTCTCAAATGGTTTTGGCTCCTTCTAAGTCAAGTGACTCCCTCTGAAGGATAAGCATCTTCTTTTCTTGTTAACCTATCTAGAACAAGAAAACAAAAGCAACCAACATAGGAATATCTCCTAAAGGAGAATAATGAGTAAATCTCTAGAATCAAAACATTTTAAGGAATATTGTCACAACTACAACACCTAATTGTAATGTATCACACTTTTAGAAATATAGGTTAGAGGAATGATAATTACAACAATCAAACCTAGAGTCTTTAATTTGAGTATGTTGTTTCTCTGAATGCACTGAGATCCCTCTGGATCCATGACATCAACAAAGGTTCCTTCCTCCTGCAATTTCACTCATGAAAATGATACAAATAATATATACAAGTGCATATCTGAGGATGCTGATATGATTTCTCCAAGGGCTCCTAGCTGATCTCTATGCTATGAGATATTTATGAAAAAGATAATCATGGTGTCACCTTTTGTTATCTTTGTTATTTTGAAGCTGTCCCTTCAAGGTAAGGGCTTGAGTAGGTGATTGGCTTCCTTGTCCTGACGTCATCTTCCTTCCATTCATTGATAGTTGTCTCTGGTAAACCCTTTTTTTTTACCCACAACAAGTCTTCCTCTGAAGTCTTATCTTTCAAGAACTTTGAAGTTTCTTAATCCATCAAGCTTATCTTTCATCATATTTTTTGTTCATCATAATTTTATATTCTTCACAACCCTTTGTCAACTAGGCTAGAAAACATAATGGCTAGGCCAGGCTAGCACTTTTAGGTTTTATTGGACTTATGACTGCCAACAATAAGCCTTTGAGAGATAGGAGAACACCGGTGAGATGAATATCTCCTTCAATGAATTTGTAGAAACCCTAATTCTGAAATTTCTGTAGAGATTAGTGAAACCCTAGGGCCAAAATTTCAAAATGCTCAGAATGTTACTCTGAGAGTCTCTAGAGATGCGTTGGAGGAGGTCGTACTCTCCTATGCCAAAAATAGCCCCAATGTTCAATTGTTTAAGGGCTGAAACTCCTCATAAAGGAAGTTCATATGGATTTTTTGGAAACCCTAGGAGGGTTGTATGGTTCTGCAAAAGAGAGAGGAGACTGGTAGATGCTTGTGCAATGGGTTCTTCAAGACCTATGCTTTGATACCATGTTGATTTTTCATAAGCTAGGTTAAGCATGAAGTCCATTCCATTTTATCATTTCACTTAACCATAAACAATAATGTTGCAACAACCAAGATCATAAGAAGAAACACCATGCATAAGAGCACAAGAAGTATCCTGGGAAAACCTTCTCAACAAGGGAAGAAAACCCAGCCAAATTATTTTCTATATTCTTTAAGAGAAATACCTTCAACACCAAGAAGGACCTAGCACACAAGAGGGTTCTCAATCCCTATAAGACTAGCACCCAAGAGAGGTGTACACCTTTTCCCAAGTAGATGTATTTGCTGAAATTTCCAAACACATAAGAAAGATATGATTCCACAATGGGGAATCATCCCTTACTTATATTAGACTTTTCCAATCAACAAAGCCATATATTGGCTCAACAGAGCTGACCTCTCTAAGTCACTTTATTACTGTTGTTGTTATTATTATTATTATTATTAATATTAACCATATTAATTATCTTTTACATTTATTATTAATCACATTAAGGTGGGGCCGACCTGTACCCTTTACATAACAATTAGGGTTACAGGCAATTCTGACTCTTAAACAACATATAGCAAAGGATATGATACACCCACTAGTGCTCATCCACTAGGGGCACATCCACTATTGCTCACTGCATTACATAGAAGAACCAGATCTACACACATTCACCTGTGCTCATCCACAGGCACGTCCACTCTACAGATCTTCTTTCCCATTGCCTCACACAGGAGAATCATATGGAGTTTTCTCGTCAACTCTGCTGCTCAGAGGAGGCTAACACATCATCTTCATTTCTGTTCACATGACGATGCACCCAACACTTTGGGATTTCACACATCCACCTTGTGCTCATCCACAGGCACGTCCAACTCATCAGATCGTCATTCCCACTGGATAATCATTTGGAGTTCTTCTCACTCTCTGAATGGAGGAGGTCATATCTATGTTCCTAGATCTGTCTCAGGCGGGAATGATGTACCCTTCTTAGAGGCTTTCTCTCAAGTTTGTAAGCTGAGAGAAAGGCTTCACATAGCTACAATGATCCACACCTCATAGGTTTGTAAGCTGGATAATGTCTCACATAGTTGCATTCATCAACAGAGGTCATGCAGTCGACTCCCATGGAGTCCAAAATTTTCCAAACCCTATGAACCAATAGAGGGATGCCACATGGCAGCCCATGACTAGACCACGTAGCACCTTCACATTCTTCCAATAAATGCGATGTGTCACACAGTCATTTGACCACCTATCCCAATCAACACATGTCCCTGTCAGCTATTATTCTAGTCAGTGCCACATATCGTACGGACCTTGTTATCAGACTAATCGGTAGGTACGGACACTAACAGATCTCCCTAGATCCACTTGGATCTAGAACAAAATAGGATAGGACATGACTCTTTCCCTAAGTTTTGACCATTGAATTAGCTAGTATGGAGGAACAAGTAACATACCTTTGTATCGCTTCCTAGGGTCTCTGTTGCTCCTGCTTCGCTCCGGTGATCTCGTGAGGTCAAGACCAAGACAACACAAACCAACCAAAGTGAAGATAGAAAAATATGTTCAACTGTCAACTTATGTGTATGATCAAGGAATTACACAATAAAGTGAGAATAGCTTTATGGGAAAAGGACATGCCATTGTATCATATTAATTGAAAGTAGAATATTACAACTTGATTGCCTTGATGTCACAAGCTTCCTTTCAGTGGCTCTTGGCTCCAACACACACACTTGCTCAATCCTTGCATGAAGAAGATCAAATCCTCTTGATAGACTTGCTAGAGTCTCCAAGCTCCTGTTCAAGCTAGGTCCTTCACACAATTCTTTCACCAATTCTCCAATGAATCTTGCTTAACCTTTTCCATGATAATTCCATCAATATATAGGAGAGAATGAGATGGTTATTTGGATAAGAATGATCCCACAATATCAGGGAAACCAGTAAAAGGATAACCATTCGAATGCCAACCCATTCTTCTAGAAGATTCCCTTCTAGAACCATCAAGAATTCATCTTTTTCCAAGCCTTAGAGCAAGTTCGCACCCTATCTATGTATCACATTGCGATAAGTTTGCACCCTATCTTAAGGCAGCCTGTGAGAATGGGTCATTCTCACACCCTGGTATATTAGCAACCTGCGAACTCTCTTCAAAAGTATGTTTTCTGGAAAGAGATGAATGTCAATTTTCTCAGGAGAAAGTTCTTATGAGGAGCCTGAGTACACCATCATCAATACACCATCATGATGACCAAAATCATGGGTAACATAATTCCCCCCAAAGTATGAGGCCGGAATCAGTGACAGTCGAAATACTTTTTAAGCTGCATGTGTGTGTCGAAAACCAGGAGCGTACCTAATCGGAAACCTGCGAACAACAAAGCATCTGTAGAATATCATATATATTAATTTTGAGGTAGGCATTCCCATACTTAGATCATAGATGGATGACATTGTAGACATAGGTCACGGCCACCAATCATACACTGTGGATCCATGCCGTCAAAATATAGCATAGCCACCAGGAATACACTGTGGATCTATGCAAGAAAATTCAAATTAAGACGACGTAGCCACGAGACATACAAAGTGGATCTATGTGTCACAAATTATACATATTCCATCGCAACCTAGACCAAGAAATGATATCCAGGGTCTTCAATCTCATCGCCCAAAAGTAGGAATCTAACCATGTGATTACATGTGTCGAAGTCGAACATGGTAGAAACCACTTGATTACCGGTCATTGATGAAACCGTTAACAAGTGTGAGGGAAATCACCATTGATGTTAATGACTCCCAAGGTACTCTATTACAATCCTTCGAATGTGAATGAATGAGTTGAAGTTGAACATCTGATGGAATCTTTCGATCAGGGGTCAATGATGTAAACCCACTGTTGAAAATGAGGAAACCTGCCATTAAGGCATGCAAGTTCCAAGGTACCAAAGAATTTCTAAGTTTTGTTTCCGGATAATGAGTTGAAGTCGATGGAACAAAACTCATCACAAGAGGGCCTTGATGTATCCCCCATCAATGACACGAAATGAGTAACAGATTTTGAAGGTGAAACAGAGTGTGATGTAAGTTGAACTGGACACAGGGAAGGCTGACACGGAGAGAATGGACAACTGCAGATGGCCAACTCAATAGAAGTTTCAGATGAACTTCTCTTTAACATATGAGCAACACGACCAATGATTTGGAAGCATTGACTCAAAGATGACATAGGGTATGACCTTGTAGCAAATTGAATGAGAGACAAATGGATTTCCCAAATCGACTTCAAATAATAAATAGGGGGTGTCATGTTCAAGAGCGACACTTATTGCCAATTAATATGAAGATGATAACATATCCCTTTCCCAAATTTCCCCCCACCATTTCTGGCAATTACCTCTTTATTTTTATGCAAGCTTGAGGAGGATAACATATGTTTATTGATATAAGCTTATCCTTTGGATAAGTCCTTCGGAGTATGTTTAATGAACCCTAAGAAGGAGTGGTTCGGTCCCATTATAGGTCTGTCGATGTTTGTTTATCGATTCCAAAGATAGAAAACTCGAAGGTTTTTCATGATTATAGAGTTTGGAAAAACACTTAAAAGAGAACTCTCTCAGTTCCTTTTTCATAAAATAGTCTGATGAGACCGAAAAAGAGATAAATTATCGCCCAACAGATGCTTTATTCAAATAATTTATCGAGCATAAAAATGGCAAGATCACTTGGCTATCTTTTCATGTTTAGAGAGTTTGAAAAGAGTTTAAAGAGGACTCCAGGGGGGTTCCTTTTTCGTATAACCTTGTTAAGCCTGAAAAAGTGATAAAAGTATGCTCGATCGCGTTCTCATGTATTTTCGAGCGTGAGAACAGAGAAAGACCCAGCTCGAGGTTTTATACAAAAACCATGAAAAACAATCAAAACATGCGATGGAGAAGAAAAAATATGTCTGCATCTCTGAACATGAACATCGAAGTCATTACGCCTGCAAAAGTTACACTCCAAAAGGGCATTAGGGATTAGGTTTTAAGAAATAAATAATTATTAAAAATTCAATAACATAGTAAAAGGCAATATAAAGAAATAAAAACTCTTTTTACCATATCATTTTCACTTTACCACTATTTGAGCCCAAAAACCCCTCTTTTACCCTCGAAATTCGGCATCAGATTGCGGGAGTTACGAGCATCCATTCGATGAACCGTCAACGGCAGTGAGGTAGGCACTTTGTCCTCTACTTTTTCACGTTTTAATTTTTCATTTTCATTGGTAAAATCCACCATTTTGAGTTTTTTTGGGGGTTTATATGGCGCTCAGCCATTCTCCCAGGTGGGCTACATGGGACCTGCGAGAATGGGTCATTCTCGCAGGTGAGCCCATAGTAGCCTGCGAGAACCTCGCACTGTACCTAAAGGGCACCTGCGAGAACCGCAAAGCATAATTTGTTTTTGAAGTTTTGCTCAATGAAAGAGAACCAATTTATGAATAGAGTTACTAATCTTCTTTTTGTGCTTCTTATGCAGGTAGTTGTCCATCACAATGATTTTGGAATGGCGTGAAAGGGAGCACGAAGAAGACAATTCCATTGCGAAAAACATCCACCCACTATTGCCACTTTGAGAAACTGTGGTCTTCTTAAGTACTTCCGTATCCCGGGCATGAGGGCCCAAATCAGGTTATTGGAGTACCTTGTGCATATGTGGGATCTTGATCAGTAAGTATTTCATGTAGGGGTCCACACATTGTCCTTAGATATTGAGGACATTTACTTCTTGACTGGACTGTCATAGCATGGGTACCACGTGAGCCTGACTGGTAGCAGAGGTGGTGGGTTGCCCATGAGTGAGTACTACCACTTACACTATGTTCCGGAGGCAGAGAGGAAGAAAGGGAAAGTAGCTATTTGGGGAGTATGGGATTTGACCCTCCGTATTATCTTGTTCACCATAGCTCAGATGGATGGGAGCTCTGCTCCTCACATGGCGCTACAGAGTTACTTTCAGTATGCCATAGAGTGTACTGAACCTCGGGTTTTTAACTGGGCAGATGTTGTGCTTCGTAGTATGAAAAAGCAGTTGACCAAATGCAGACGAGGCGACCTGAAGCAATTCGGGTACGGATCTTTGTTGGTGTCCTTCTTTCTCGAGAGGGTTCCATTACTGAGGCTGCAAGTTGAGTGTAATTTACTGGCCCCAATAGATCCAAGAATGTTGAGATGGTGTCAGCTCATGGCCCGGCACGTAGCGGGACAAATTATCAAGTATGGTGATACTTTTTTCAATTGGTTGCGACCACAGATGTTGATGGTCGATGATTATGCTTATGCCGGGTTGGATTTCTGAGGAGATCCAGACTTAGTCCTGCCCGAGGGTACTCAGTGGGGGGAACTTGGTAAGAAGTACACACATTTTTTCCTTTTTTAAATGTTTTTTGTGAATTTTATCATATGCAAATGTTTTTTATATGCTCGTCCAAAGACTAAAAACAAAATTCATTTTTGATGACACAGATGTGGGACCTTACCGACCTCCTGGTACTTCTCCTATTCAGCAAAGAGGACAGGTAGTTCTAGTGCCACAATGGGACGCTGAGGATTATCAAGCAGTGGAACAAAACCTAGAGGGTTTGACAGCAGATATTCCAGACATGCCTCTTGGAGAGGTTCCACGACGCTATCGGCGTCACACAGTAGGAGTGTCAGAGTCCGTAGGTCGATTGCTTCGTAGGGTTGCTTGGGAAGTCGTGTGTTACCATGAACGTCATCCATGACGTCACTTTGTAGAAGCTATGAACTTCAGATTTTGACATTTTGGTCCTCGGACAAAACTTTTTGTAAAAAACTCTTTTAATCGTTATATATAAAGACGAATTCTACCGGTTTATCTTATGTTGTGTGAAAAATGATGTGATTGATTTATAAATGATCCAAATGTCTGTCTAATACATAGTTAGCCAATGCATCAGTTAATGTATTTAGACATCTAGGAATATGTTGATATTCAATAAAATCAAAATAACGTTCCAAGAGGCGAATTTGCAAATACACCTGTAACAAAGTAGGACTTCGAATAGTATAGACATTACTTAATTGTAGTACTACAAGCTACGAATCGAGTATCACAACCAAATGATGGATTCCAAGCGAGATAGCATCAATCAACAATTCGATAACGGCGCTATACTCTGCAATATTGTTGGTCACACACCGGAGACACACACCTCGTAAGGAGACAAGTTCGTTTGTAGGGGCGTAGATTGCCCATGCAGCGGAAGCAAGGTTCTGAGTACTACGGCTAGCTCCATTAGCAAAGCCAATGTAGGGTAGTGAAGACTCCGACATCTGGAAATCAAACACAACGTCACATAAGGGCAGAGACTAGATAACGACAAAAGCAAGCTATAGTAACACACAAGAAGTATGATACAATAAAAATACAAGTACTCATGCATAGATGATTTTATGCATAGTACTTATTCAAGTACAACCCATTCCTGGGTTCACTCAAAGGGATACCATCATAATCTACTAACTCATAAGCTCCTTTTTCCAACACTTGTCAAACGATATAAGGACCTCGCTGAATGGCTTCAAATTTTCTAGCTCCTAGCATATATCGATCTTGTTCATAGAGGAGAACAAGATCTCATTCGGAGAAAATGCGAGGCTTTACATGTTTTTTGTATTGGTCCTTGACACATTTTTTCTGAGCTTCTATGACTAGGGTGGCATCGCGTCGAGTTTCGTCTAATCGCATAAGATGCAATAGACATTCTTCCTCAGCAGAAGTGTTTGGTAGGAGTTCAACAACTAGTTTTAAAGAGGGTATCTTGCATTCAATCGGGAGAATAGCTTCCAAACCACAGACTAACCGGAAAGGTGTAAACCCAGTAGCAGACCTCACGGATGTCCGGTAAGCCCACAATGCTGAAAACAACATTGTGTGCCAACTTGTTTTGTGAATCCCTATCATTCGTCGGAGCATATTTATTAGAACTTTGTTAATTGCTTCAACTTGGTCATTGGCTTGTGGGTAATAGGGCGTTGAGTTTTCATGGCGAAGACCCAAATTTTCAGTAAGTTCGGACATCATGAAGTTTTGAAAGTGGCTACCATGATCAGTGACGATAGCCTGGGGAACACCAAAACGAGCTATGATGTGATTAAAAATGAATAATGTTGCGGTCTTTCTAGTGTTTTCAAATGTCGGCATTGCCTCGACCCATTTCGTAAAGTAATAGACAACTATAATGATGTATCCATTCCCCCCAACCGAGTGGGGGTGACATGTCATGAAATCGATGCCCCATTTCGCAAAGGGACCAATGGAGACCACAGGGTGAAGAGGAGCAGGATGTGACCGTATCTTGTTATTATAGGTCTAGCAAGCATGGCATTTTTGAATGACGATTATGCATTTGTTAAATAAAGAAGGCCAAAAATACCCTACTCATAAGATCTTCTGGGCAGTAGCATACCCAGACATGTGACCACCACAGGCTCCAGAATGGCAGTCATTCAGAGCTCTTTCGACCTCGTCGAAAGTGAGGCAGCGTCGAAAAATAGAGTCAATCCCACGGCGATAAAGAGTATCCCCGAGGATAATGTATTGATGAGCTTGGTATTTTATTCGACGTCGGTCGGTACTGGACAAAGTTGGCCGGAAAGTTTGGGTTTGGAGATATATAATGATATTTCCATACCAAAGATCATCAGTGTTAATGAGGAAAAGGGATTCATCAGGTAATGAATCAGCTGCTACATTTTCCGTTTCAGAATAGGGAAAGTCGCATATCAACTCAACAAACACTAAGGACTTCTTAGACTTGGCGCATTCAAATTCCAAGTCAAACTCCTGGAGTATCACAATCCATTTGGAGTATTTTCCCCCTAGAAATTGACGTGTGAGAATGTGTTGCATAGGGTTGCAGTTAGAAATCACTGTAATCTTGCACAAGAGGATATAGTGCCGGAAGCATTGGACAGCTTGGACAGTAGCCAAGGCCAGTTTTTCGACATGTAAATACTTGATTTCAGTAGGCGTTAGACTTCGAATCAAGTAGTAGATAACATGTCCATCATTAGCATCATCCTATTGGACAAGAACCATACCAGTGGTGTAATTCGAGGCAACAAGGTAAAGGAAATAATCACAACTGTAATCAGGGGGAAAGAGAAGCGGAGCACGTGTTAGGGACAATTTCAAAGCTTCGAAAGCATTGTTGGCAATGGTATCCCATACGAACTCAGACCCCTTTTTTAATAACCGTGTAAATCCACGAGTTATCTCGGCGTAATTTGGGATAAAACGACGAAGAAATTTTGCTTTCCCTTGTAAACTTTGTAACTGGTGAAGTGTAGAAGGAGGAGGGAGATTAAGGATTGCTTCAACCTTTAAAGGATCAACCTGGATCCCTAGACGCGAAATGATAAAACCTAGAAGGCGGTCAGATTCCACGCAGAAAATGCACTTATAAGGATTCAAACGTATACGATAGAACCGACAGTGGACAAAAATGGCTCGGAGGTGGGTTGGATGATCGACTCGACGCATCGAGTGAGCGGGAAAATTTTCCAAATATGGTTGAATGATGTGCTTGATATCATGGAAAGCATAAGACATAGCATGTTGAAAAGTTGCGCCAGTGTTCTTGAGACCAAAAGGGAGTTTCCGATAGGAAAAAGTACCCCAAGGACAAATAAAAGCAGTCTTATGTTGATCCTCAGGAACAATGTTAATTTGATTATACTCAGAGAAACCATCCATGAGAGAGAATATTTCACTTTCGGCGCAATCATAGACAATCTGATCGACGAAGGGGGTAGGAAAGTTGTCTTTGGGACAAGCTTTGTTGATATCCCTATAATCAACGCATACACGAATTGTGCCTTGTTTCTTATCGATCGGGACAAGATTGGAAACCCAGTCAATGAGAGCCACCGGATAAATAAAGTCATCTTTAAGAAGTTTCTCGACTTTGAGCTTGATAGCAACTACTTTACGTGGGTAAACTGGAGGAAGGCGTTGTCGGATGGGTTTAGCGTCGGGGTATGTCTTGATCTCATGTATCACAATTTCAGGGTTGATACCCGACATTTCTTCGTAGCTCCAGGTGAAGATGTCACGAAACTCTTTGAAAAGGGATGTGTAGGTGACCACTTCATCAGAAGAACATGAAGCTCCGATATGGACATTTTCGACAATCCAAGGTTTGACGGATATGTCGAGGGGAATAGTGGGCGAGATATTGCTTAAGTTCCCTTCGAAAAACACATCGTGTGTGGACCCGGGAATGGTTGAGATGATGACAATGGTCGACGGGGTCGAGATCTATTGGTAGTTCTCAATGGTATGTTGCTCCAGAAAGAGGATGGAATGATGATGTCCATCATCCCAAGGGGTGTCCTCCATGATATACATGATCATCTCGTCAGTGGGAAAAATGACATGGAAAGGATCTGGAGATAACTCACCAAGAGAGAGGGTAGAAGGGGTTGCCGATTGAATGGCCTGATAGGCAGATTCAACTAGACTTAACGGCATTTCGTCATCGTAACGAAGATAATCTCCAGGGTCAGGTGATATACAGGGGTCGTGAGACACAGGAAGTTTGTGAATCGAGGTGGAGATCATGTTGATTGAAGCAACGGACAAGCGTGGAACATCAGGCGATGGAATGGGGAAAGTACCCATTAACGAAGAGTCTTTGATCAGGCCTACACCAATGTTCTCATAACCCAGTGGGGTTTTAGCGATGAATGGTACATTGCCATTACAGGTATCGGAGTTAAAGAAGGCTAATTGGTCGATGGTGACGACCTTTCCTTGATGTGGGAAATGTACCACATGAAAAAGGGTCAACACAATGGTGCACATGGAATCGATCTAGCTGCAGCCAAGCAGAAGATTGTAATCAAGAGGAGCATCGAAGACTTCCACTTCGACTTGGACCATTTTTCCTTCTAACGTGATGGGAAACGAAGGAAGGACACCGTAGGGCTTAAAACCGAAGCCATTGAAGGCTTTGAGAGTGTTCTGGGATTCATTCAAAGAGGGAGAGCCAATGGCTTTCTAGCAAGTAAGAGACATGACACACGTCAAGGCACCCTTGTCGATAACAGTTCGACAAATGTTCTTGTCAGAGACAATCACTTGGATATGGAATGCGAGTTGAGGGGGTAACATTGGAATGTGATCTTCCAGGTCAAAAATTATTAAATTCGTATCCGTCGAGTTGATTCCACCGATAGCTTTCAACAGGGCCTTTCGTTGTGTGGGACAACTTTGAAGGACTTCAAGGGCTGACATCGCAGAAGGTACCTAGGCCAGATCTTCAACAATGTTGTAGTTTTGGGCAGCACAACCATGAGGATTGAAAGCCGATTTTTGAACAACACCCTTTGGGGGAGGGTTGAAGAACTATGTCGAGGCTCAGTCATTCGAGATGAAGAGGACCATTGGTAGGTGGAGTTGAGGGAGAGGGTTGTACCGAGGAAGGAGGTAGATCATCAACCTTCTCTTGAGAGGGAGAATAATCTTTGGCTCGAGTAGTAAGTGCAACGTCGCTCTGCTTTCAATCGCCAGTACGCATCAATACATAAAATGTAGTAGAAAATGAGGGTTGGTCATGAATGACCAACTGAGCCTGTTGTGGAGACGGGAAGGGTTGGGACAAAACGACAGGAGCAGGTGGTTTTGGAGCTCCTTGAAGGAACTTAGTGACTTCAGCGCGTCGTGGACAATCCTTTGTATAGTGATCATCACTGTTGGTCACTATAATTG
>CBVK0100830456.1:0-22855 GCA_900067695.1 Picea abies
TAGTGAAAGAAGTTTTGAAGTAGGGGATTGGGTATTTTTAAGACTACAACCATATAAACATATGTCCCTAAATAAAGCTAAGAAGGATAATAAATTATCACTGAAGTATTGTGGCCCTTATAAGGTGTTGCAAAATATTGGTACTATGGCATACAAATTGGAGTTGCTTGTATCTTCGTGAGTACACCTAGTTTTCCATGTTTCGTGATTAAAGAAGGTTATAGGTGGCAATATCCCAGTTCAAATTATATTTCTAGAACTTGATGAGGAAGGAAAAATCATATTGTAACCTGAAGCTATCACTAACACAAAAATTTTCCAGCTGAGGAATAGATCAATTTCAGAGTATCTCATTAAGTGGAAGAAACTACCTGCTGAAGATTCCACATGGGAAGATGAGTATTTTATACAGAAGCATCCAGGACTACTCAAGCATTGAGGACAACACTTTTTTGAAGGGAAGGGTCGTGTTAAGCCCTAAATCGTGGCACATTACCCCTTAATTGGGACATATTACATTAGTATTCATATTTTATGTATGTCGACTTGGGTCCATTAGTTGTAATTGTACCTCCTAGTCTCCTATATATACCAAGGAGACCTTTTCATTTTGAATCATCTTGTATTTGTGAATTCATATGATGTATAAAGAGGTTTCCCCCTCGAAGAGGATTATTACCTGAATTTATCTCTTTGTCAAGGCCTTGAGTACTTATTCTGAGGTTTTTATGCTATTTTGATATTTGGTTCTTAACACATTCAGTAACACTAAATATGAAAGGCATAACCAAATCGTACTCTTTGTCTTCCTATCTAGCTTCATCCAGTTTGTCATTTCCATACCCATAGGAATAGTACCAGTGTCCACAACAACCCATTATTCTTTGTCTACAAGAAGGTATTTCATAGGTCAAACCTCTAGACCTCTATCCTTTAAATTTATTAATCTATATTATATAATTACTCACCATTTTTATTTGCACAAGAATCACCAGCGTAGAGTAGCCACTCAAACTAGGTTTATCATAGACCTATGATAAACTTGCTTTATGAAGATTCAGCTAAACCCTAGCAACAAAGGAATCCCCTTGAAGTTAATAGCATTGACCTAATACCAACTATAAGTTTTAAACCCTTGCAAATGAAGCAATTCATACAAATTCTTAAGAAAAATAAAAAGTAAACATTGGCTCAAACACAATACACATAGATTTTCCCTAGAAACCATTAACTAGGAAAACCAACCTAACTAAGAGCCAAGAATCTCTCCATCTCATTGTATTAACTTTACCATTCACCATACAATATGTTAGGTATTTTGTATCTTAAATTAACCCCAATCCTTTAACCCATATTATACTACAACCCTAATTCCTTAACCATGATTAGATTATAATGTGCTCAAACCATTGGTTAAAAAAGAACAAAATAGACCAAAAAAAATCCTTGAGGGCTCCACCTCTAAACCCTTGTCAAGATGTGGCAAGGCCTACTTGCAAAGCATACAACACTTATCCAACGCTTTCTTCCCTTATGTTTTTATTTCTTTGGGTTTCTTTTGTGTACACCTATGCAAATTTTGACTAAGTGTTCATATTTCAATAAGGGCCAATACATATTTAGAAGCAACAATGGGTGACATTTTTTATAGTGTCATTTGACACCACATGTGTTCATGACAATTCATTGGCCTTAGTTACATCCATTTCCCTATTTGCAGGAGAAAAATCCTCCTTTTCCTCCTTAAAAACATCTTTAAAAATCTCATTTTTCTAGATGTACGCGACTCTCCTTAAAGAAGCTTGCGTACATATGTGCCTTGCTAGTTAGTGATCCAGGAGGATCCAGGAACATTTACAGAGGTCCGAGAGGATATAGAACACTCATGGGGATCCAGAAAGGATAAGAAATGTTCAAAATTTAATCGTCTCAAATTCTCTTGAAAATGGTGTCATTGCATAGCTCTCGTTGCAAGCTTTCCAACAATGCAAAAATCATATCAAATGGAGTCTGTATGAAAAGGTTATGGCTGGTCAAAGTTCAAGTCAACTAGTGAAAAAGTCAACCCTGAAGAGACACGCGGCGGGCTCGGAGAGAGACATGTGGTAGGCTCGTAGGTTAACAAGTGGCAACTCCATATGTTGACAAGTGGCATCTCTAGGTACTGACAAGTGGCAGGTGACATGGCTCTATATGGCACAGGTGGAAAAATCATAAGTTGACACATGGCAATGATAAGCTAATGAGAGGTTTCCACATGGCAGCCTCCCATTGGCCATTATGGTTTATGTATATCAAAATATTATGGGATTCAATGGAGGATCAAACCCATGACCTCCCAAAGCCTTACATAAGAGTGTTGGAGGGGGTGAGTTGTGGTAGGGAGAACTGCTTTATGGTGAAATTAGTCCCAATGCCTTGGAACTAGTGCTCAACGAGCTTGATAAATATATTACGGTGCAACGACAAGGTATTGCTGCAAATGATATTCCTTCCACTGGTTAGATTTTTCTAAAGGTAACCAGCTCTGATACCATGTTAGATTTTCATTAACTTTACAGAGCAATAGGTTTACCAATGTATTTAGAGATTATTTAACATTAAACAACCATATATCATATATTGAATAAATAAGCGCAACATAAACAAGCACAATAAGAGACTGATATTTATCCTTGGAAAACCCCAAACCCAAGGAAAAACCCAACCAACCTTTCTTAAATAGATTCCATCAATAATATAATCCAACCATGAACCAACTCTCAAGAGAAAATTGATAAAGAAGAAACCCTAGCACAAATCTAGAATACCAGACAACTGCAACAACAACACCATACAAAGTAGCACACCTCTTCCTAGGGAGAGCGCACAAGAGAAATCACCACCAAGAATAACCAACATCCCAGATGTTGCAGTAGCTTCATCTTCCTTGTCTCAGACCTGCATCTTCTTCCTTATGTAGTTGGAACTGCGAGAGTGAGTGAGTCCAAATGATCAAGGCGTCACTATATTTATACTAGTTTGTCAATGTAATGGGGACAACTTCTCATCTGTAATAGTGGGGCCGACTTTTCATATGGAATAATTCGTTTCCACTTTATTAATTCTTGTGGGCCGACTTCTTATCTGGAGGCTTCTATTTTCACTTTATTATTTTCCTGTGGGCCAAATTATTTGTTGAGGTGTTCTTCTTTTGTTCAATGGTCTTCCTTTGACTTTTGGAATCTTCTTCTCTTCTAAGAAAGGTTGTATAGGAGGAAAATACCTCCCACAACTACCAAAACATCAACACAAATAACCCTAGTAAACCCGTATATATACCCCATTAGGGTCAAAACATAATAACCCCCTTCAAAAAAAAATGTTCTTAAATGTAGCTAAGGGTTTTACATGTGATGAAACCAAGTAATAGGATTTCCTTATGTTCCTACTCTCTTGCCACCACTAATTATTATCCATCCATTTGTATTCAATTATTTTCAATGTCACTTCTTGATAGATTCATTTCCTTTGATTACCTACATTGTTGTGGCTTCTCCAATTTGTTGTAGTTGTTTTTTTTTTATAATATAATGCCGCATAATGGTTTCTATATGCCGTATTCCATGACTATTGTTGCCATATTCTTCCTATGTAATTATGATATCAATCTTCTTGTCTTTCTTTCCAACTTTCTTGGTAATGACGATGTTGATAAGGTTTTATCTTTCAATTTTGGCCTTCATTTTCTACACCCTTGTCATCATATTATTTTTTGGTACAGTGATATTTTGGAACTATTGTGCTTGATCTTTAATTACTCTTGATTCAAGATAATACCATCTTATTTTACCTTTATATGATCCAATTGGATTTCAACTTCTTCAATTATTTTATGGTGACCTTATTGTGTTTTCTCTTCCTTATCCTTCTACAAATGAATGGTGATGTTATCTATCAACTAATTCTTTCATGCTTCTTCAATTCTAGATTGCATTTTTGGTTTTACATCCTTGGTATTTAAGGATTCTTCAGCCTTCTTACTGATTTTCTCTTCCACCCTTATGGTAGTTTTCTCTTCAAATATAATGGTAGTATCCTCTCCAACTTTGGGTAGAATATTCATCCTTAATATTTGATTCTACCTCTTGTAGATGTATTTTAACATTCTTAATATCCTTAATAAGGTCTTGTTTATGCTTATGCAACCTTTTAATTTCTTCATCTTTCATTTTCAATTCCCCCTTGTACTCATCATTGTCCTTCTTGCATGTGTTCATATTTTCTTGCTTTAAATTGTGAACCTTCTTAATCAATGCTTCATTAAGGAATTGCATCTTGGTAAATTTAGTACCCTTATTTATGAGATCTTCTTTTAATTATTCATTGTCCTTCTACAATTTGGAAAATAATTTGTTAGTTTCATTGTATTCATCTTCAATTGTATGCATCTCCTCCATTTTTTGTCCTTTGTCCATCTATTTGACAATATTTCTTCAAATTCTTCCCACATAGAGTATCTTCTAATGTATTTATCAAAACTATACCACCATATAATTTTAGCTTCACCATTTAAATAAATACCTAAACCAAGAGAACATATATAATTTTCCTTTTCTATCTTAAACCATTCAACTATAATTTTAGATCTCACTATTAGTTCTTATTTAGGGTCTAACCAAAATCTGTAGATTCTAATTTCACAAGCTTTCAATACTTATCAAAACTTGTTCCAAAAATCCTACCTATATATGATCCTCTATCTCTTGTTTCCAATGGTTGTTGAGTCACCCCAACCAAACATTCCATTCAAAATTTATGCCAATTTGAGTTAACGCAACCTTTTTAATCCTTGTTCGAACACTAGTTTATAGGATGACCCTAAACTGATATATCTACCAAAATGACTTTTCCATCGAGTTTATAATTTCATCATGTAACCTCCTAGTATGTATTCTCTATAATTCCATGGGTCTTACTAAATTTTGATGTGCCAAGAAAACATTGTCGTGACTTTTCCAAAACTTGTTGAGTTTGACACATTCAAGGAGATAAAAGTGCTACAGTATGCCACACTGCCAATTTTTCAATTATGAATATAAAATTTCTACATGAAACACCTTGATCCATCTTCTTTCCAATGCCATATGTGGCACACAATTTTGACATTGCAATATTAAGATATGGTTGTTTTATTGAAACCACTTGTTTAAATCTAGTTTTAGGATGAGACAAAAACCCTAACTTCCTCACCCTATAACTCTCAAATTATAAGGAATCCAAATTTGAAAATTTGACCAGAATACTTTGCTCATTCCTCTTCCACCTTGCAATTTCCATGCAAATCCAATATGACAAAAAATGGTTGTAGTAAAAATGCTACACTGGCACCCCTTGGGTGTAGGGAAATGGGTGATGGAGTGTATTGTTAAGACGCTATGTTATGTGAAGTCACTGGTTCAAAACCCCAACTTACATTATGTGTCATGTATGGGACATCGTGGGGACACCTTGAGGTAATAGTGGTAGCAATGGGATAACACGGCCATGTATCATGTGAGTACGTGCCCAACTAGTTGTTGATTCCGCCAATCACAAAAAAATAAATGCTACAATGGCTTGTTTGAAAGTGTAGATCCAAGGATTGTCTACCCTGATACCAAATATTATGAGTTAAATACTCAAAATAACATAATAATCTAAGATATCCACAATCTATACCAAAATATGAGAGTAAATCACAACTCCCAAAGTGATAATAGATATGAGTTACATACTAACTCCTTGTATATTATGAGAACCTCCTCCAAATAACCCCAATACATCCCTGACTATACCCCCATTATGGTTGTAACAACATATTGACTACAAATGATTTGAATTCTAATAATCTCTATAGTTCAAACCCTAAGCATCGTGTCTTTCCTCACTCATTATCCTCCTAGTCCCATTTTTTCCTCACATAAATCAATCCACGACGAGGAAACTCCTCTTCTCCCTTGTCTAAGGTGTTGGCATTTTAGGCCTTTGTTGCCTCTTTGAGTAAGCCTTATAATAAGAAAGCACCCTCGAGATTTGTAAAGAAAGTGGTTGCAACTCTTGACATCAAGTTGCCTCATTTAGTTCTATGGATGAAAACTCTATAGTTGGGCTAAAAAAGGTCTCATCGGGCAATTCCTAGGTTTTCGTTTTCCTCCAAAGAAATGGACCAATCGATACAAAAAAATTGGATGGAAATGATCAAAGGTAAGGTATCATATTTTTTCTGTGGAGGATATTATGTTTTTTTGTTTGAACTCAAAGAAGATAGAGACCTCATTTTTAAAGTGGCTCATTTTTCATGGGACAAAGAGGAATGTATCTCAACATATGGATTTCATATTTTGATCTAGAGGTGGATGTGCCTTTGACGGTCTTTCTATGGGTGAACTTGCCCCATCTTCCTCTACACTTTTGGAATGATGAGTCCTTGAAATCCATAAGAAACTTGCATGCCACAAGCCTTTGTCCATCCCATTTATTGCAACATCTATGGAAGTTCTAAAAATTTCTCAATTTAAGTAGATCCTTGAAATGAGTTAGCCTTTACCCATGTCTAAGGAAGTAACCCTGAATAAGAGCTAGTCACATTTAAGTGGAATTATGACAAGGAAGAAAGCACGATAGAAAGAAGAGGAAGATGAAGAGTGACTTCCAAAAAAATACTATACAAATGTCAAATATAGGAAAGAGGGAAGAAATAACAAACATAAAGAAATCTTGGAATCAAAGTAACAATGGATGTTGTATGTGGTAGTTGATCATATCCTTCTTTAGGTAAATATTGAAAATTGTCTCCTAGAATAGTAGGGAAATGGGAAATATGATGTAGAACCAATGCATGACTCGATAAAGTAAACAAATCCAACTATTCTCCTCATCTAGGAGACAAAACTATAAGATTCAATAATGGTAAATCTAGGAAAAACGCATTAGAAAAACAATAAAATATTCATTATGAGTGCTAGAAGGGAATTGGGAAGAATTTCCACCCTTTGGGATCAAGCAACTTTTGAAATAACACGAGTTCAAATAACTCAAGACCAAATCCTTTCTATTATGACTCACCAACATTCTAGGAGACATATTAAGGCATTTAATGTCTATGCCTTAGTTTAATTTCAAGAAAATTATATTTGTTGGAGCTCCATAAAATTGGTGGGGGAAGCCTTGAACAACCAAAATATTATCATAATAGGTGACATGATTTCATACTAGGAATTAATAGATATCAAGCCAAAAAAAGGGAAATATACCTAAATAGATACGTGTTTGGACCTAGGACATATATCAGGGAGATTGGACCATTTCCTCATTCATATTGGTTTTTTGTTGGAAAACACATCCGTAATTGAGGGGCTCATATCCCACTCGATTCACCAGCACATATACTTGTGTGTAATTTGATGTAAGGACTCTATCTCAATTTTGTCTTTGAGTTGTGCATAGGGTTCTCTATCTCCTGGAGGCTCAGTCTTTTTCCCCACACTCATCAATAGATGGAAATGTAAGGTTGACAAGTAAAATATCTTCCAGTAAACAATTGAGTAACTCAAACATGTAGTTGTTTCATATGGCAAGGGCCTTTTCTTGATCATGACCATAAATTGCTTATAAGAACACTGTGAACATGAATGTCAAATGGTGTTCGAAAATATTTTGGTTTATGGTCTCTATCAAGTGGCTTGCAACATAAGCAGAGGGAAGCCAACTCTTTACATTCCAATCATCAATGAACTAGGAACTAGATTAATAATCGAATGCATAGTATGACTCAAGCTCATCCTCCAATAGATTGTGCCTTCATTTACTTTGCAATTAAATAATGAAGGTTAGGTTCTAGATGGCAACTCTCATGCATAGAGATATCATAGTAGTCTTTGGATTTGGATTGCACCTCAAAGTTGTGTCTGGATAAGAGAGTATGCACCAAGTGTCAAAGTGAACGCTCAATGCCTTGACCATGAGCCAATGAGAGAATCAAGTATAAAAGATCAAATGGACAAAGAAACACTCTTACAACAAGTAGGATTCCTCGGGGTGACTTGTAATTTTCAGACATTGAATTGTGCAATTAATCCACTCAAAAATTAGGTTTATGGTTTCAACCAGCAAGTTAGACTGTGTGTGATCTCTCCAAACCCACACCAGTATGCAGTCTTGTAGCTATAGAATCATATAGAGTTTTAATTGTCGCTCAATAGGGATTATGTGTGATCTCTCTCTTAATTAAAACACAATGACCCATAATATCTAACAACAGTATCTTGTGTTTTTTCCATCCCCTAATTGTTCCTTTACCCACCAACCTTCTCACGAAGATGATCAATGAATGGTGCGCCCATTGCTAGGATAAAATTGTGGGACCTTGGGACAACGAGACAGGTCATGGGAAATGTTGGACAATGAAGAATGAGAATGTGGGCTCTCGTCTAGCTAGACTTCACACTCAACGTTTAGAAAACAAAGAGAAACATTAGAAAAAAAGAGAGAAATAGCGTAAATCTCTCCTCAACTAGGGATTATATGCAAGTTGTGGAAAGCAAGAAAAAAAATGTGTGGGGTCTCTCCTCTAAATCTAGAGTTCACACACTATGTTTTTGCCACAAGAAAAAACAAGTGGGTGCGCTCTCCTTGTTATACGGTTTCCAAAATATTTGGACAACAAAAAAATGCACGTGGAGCAACTGAGTCTCTCCTTGTGCTAGGGAGAGTATAACTATTTTAATTGCAACGTAGACAAGGTTACTCATCTATGCAATGAATTATGGTCACCTTGGAATTAAGAGAACGTCGCCAACAATCTCATGGATGCCCATGGGCATGGGTAAAGTTGTGGTTAGGTTAGACTGCAAGGATACAAGCTTTGGGATGTCTGGGAGAAAGGGTAGGAATCTTAGAATGCCCAAAAGCTACAAAGTTATTGTTGGAAAATTCAATGCATCCAAAGGTGAGTATTACTAGCTTAAATGTGTATTCGCCATTACCAATGTACTCACTCTCTCAATAATGAAATCAAGATGCAACAAGTTTCTCTACATCCCCTCGTTAATATATAGAGAATCCATTCAAATTATAACCACCAAGTTATAATAAAACATAATGGATAATTTAACCATACTCAGTACACAGAGGAACCAACTCAATGAGACAATATTTTTATCCTGGAACCCGACTGGGAAAACCAGTCAAATGGTGCTCATTATTCTTCTTTCTTGAAGTTTTCAAATTTACAATGTTCTCCTCCTCCTTGGTCAAAATCCCTTTGGAAATGAGTGAGAGAGAAGAAATAGGGAGAGTTAGGGGGTAAGGGAAGGCCAACAACTATGGCTCTTCACTTCTCATACCTTAGCCTTATGTCTTATCCATTACCTTGTCATTTTACATATTCTTCTTTAACTTTTATCTTACATGTTTATTATATTATTCCATGTTAGCTTGCATTGTAGCACATGGATTTCATAATGTTGATTGATCGTCAGTTTTTTTTGCAGGTACTAAGTCTTATCCATTCTTCAGTTTGGATTCATTTCAAATTAAAAACCTTCAAATATATTCACATATTCTACCATTGTTGGTGTCAGACCACTAACCCATATCTCTGGTTTTTTAGGTAACTTTATATTATGGGTTGTTACCTTTCATATTTAATCTAATGTGGTTACATGTTGCTAGAGTTATGGAGATCATCATCAAGACCTAGCAAAGGTTGATTCAAGGGTTGTCATTTTTTGTTTAGAAAAATGTTTTGAGCCACTAAAAAATAACCAAAGCATATGGAAAAACAATCATATATCTCCCCTCTCAAGGGTGATCCTCCATTCAAAAATAGTAATATGCCCTTCAATCCTACATAGATTCTCATGACATCTCTCTTCAAATGCTAAAGGAGTATCACACCCTATTTAACAAACTCCATTAGGATTTCATAAAGAGGAGGAACAATTGAGACTTAAATTCAAAAGGTTGTGGTTGAAGTCTGGGGATAGTAACACTATCTTATTCCATGAGCAAGCTCAAGGAAGGAAATAGAAAAACAATTTCCAAAAGATTACTCTCGAAAATGTGGAACACACTTCCAATTCTAAGTGAATTTCAAATACTACACATGATCACTTTAAATTTCTCTACATGGAGGAGGATCCTTCCTCTAGCAATGTTATCCAAGTCATGTTGCAAGGCATTCCTCATTTAGTTTCAAATGAGGATAATCATACATTGTCCTAATCGATTGAGGAAGAAGAAGTTGTGAAGGTGATTTGGAATTTGGACCTAGACAAAGCCCTTGGGCTAGATGGTTTAACAACCCATTTATACCATCCATGTTAAAGTATAATTAAAGGAGATATCTACTACATATTCTTCAAATTAATATTAGTCGAAAGGAGGTACCAATTCTTCCTTTCTTGAGCTCATTCCTAAGGAAAACAATACTTCATATTTTTTAGGGTTTAGACCAACTTCACTTTGTAGTGCATCTTATAAGATCTGGACAAAAATCTTGGCAAATCATTTAAATAGAATCCTCCCCAATTTAGTTTTTGAATGTGAAGGAGTTTTTATCTAGAAGTGCCATATTACTGACAATACCTACTAGTTCAACATGTCATTCATTCCTGAAGGTCCAACAAAGAAAAGGGAATGATTCTAAAGATTGATATGGGCAATGCTTTTCATTGGGTTCGTCACTCTTTCCTTTTAATTGTAATGAGAAACTTTGGTTTTGCATACTACTTCATAAGGTGGGTAAAAGCATGTGCATTCCTCATTTAGTTTCAAATGAGGATAATCATACATTGTCCTAATGGATTGAGGAAGAAGAAGTTGTGAAGGTGATTTGGAATTTGGACCCAGGAAAAGCCCTTGGGCTAGATGGTTTAACAACCCATTTATACCATCCATGCTAAAGTATAATTAAAGGAGATATCTACTACATATTCTTGAAATTAATATTAGTCGAGAGGAGGTACCAATTCTTCCTTTATTGAGCTCATTCCTAACGAAAACAATACTTCATATTTTTGGGGGTTTAGACCAACTTCACTTTGTAGTGCATCTTATAAGATCTGGACAAAAATCTTGGCAAATTTTTTAATTAGAATCCTCCCTAATTTAGTTTTTGAATGTGAAGGAGTTTTTATCTAGAAGTGTCATATTACTGACAATACCTACTAGTTCAACAAGCCATTCATTCTTGAAGGTCCAACAACGAAAAGGGAATGATTCTAAAGATCAATATGGGCAATGATTTTCATTGGGTTCGTCACTCTTTCCTTTTAATTGTAATGAGAAACTTTGGTTTTTCATACTACTTCATAAGGTGGGTAAAAGCATGTGCAGGTTTCCCATGGATCACTCCATCTGTAAAAGGATGGACTATGTCTTTCTTTTAGAGTTTGAGGGACCTACAATAGGTGTTCCCCTTGTCTCCCCTATTATTCATTTTAATGGTATACATGTTAAGAAGGAGACTTTAGCAAGAAACGATTGGTGGATACTTGAAAGGAATCTTGATAGTTCAAGGAGTCAAGGAAATGAATCATTCTTAGTTCGTCGATGACACTCTTTTGATGGAAGAAGCCTATTTGATTATCACTTCAATATTTAAGAAGGTGTTAGATCAATACCTGGAGGCTTTGGGAGGTAAGGTCAATGAATCTAAAATCAACATATACAATTGGAATACGTGTCCCCTTATTGTTTAGAGGATAACAAGAATTTTGGAGTTTTCTTACACCAACGATTAGACATCGTTTAGATATTTTTGAATGTTGATGTTTGTAACATTGAACAGGTACTTACACATTGGTTTTGTGTCGAACATGTGGAAGTCATCCTTAATGCCTCTTAAGACTTAGGAGATTATTAAAGTGATTATTAAAGTGAATTCCTTTTGTAATTAATGGAGTTTAATTTAAGTCAAATGCCTAAGTATTTGGCATTAGTGAGTTAAATTAACTTCTAGCCATTAGATCATAAAGTGCAGGTGAGATCTGATATCATCCATTGATCACTTTGGATATCTAGGGTTTTGTATTTAGAGTAAACTCAAGATTATAAAAGGCAACCTAAGTGAGAGGAGAAGACACACACATAGTGAGATAGGAGTTCTCATTGATTGGGTGGAGAAAGACTTTTCCAAGTGTGTAGGGGTAGGGTCCGAGGAAAGGAGCAAGCGGTAGCAAAGGAGTAGCATCTAGGTGTGATAGGATAGGTTATTTTGTTGTTTTGTATTATTCCTTGGTGGGCAATTGTCCCGGGATGGGAGACCAAATTTTATCTTAATGAAATCAACAAGGTATCGGTTTTCCCTTGGGGGTTTTTCCATAGGTATTTACCCAAAAAATAGTGTGTGCAAATGTGTATGGTTTCCTTTTGTGCTTCTGCTAATTTACTTATTTAGATCATCAAAACTCAATCATGCTTTTATTCAATAAAATATGCTTAATAATTTTATTACAACAAGGGTTTTCTAGAAAGTAAATTATAGAGTGTTGGGTTGTTGAAATTTAATATGGTATTAGAGTGTTGGGTTGTTGAAATTTAATAAGGTTATTGGGGTCACCTTTGTGTTAGCAAAATCTCACATTGGTTCTCATGGATAATGGGTTGTGAAATTTTTCTAACATAAAGGTGACCCCACCGATGGATCCAAAGGACTTGGCCACCCATGAGTTGAAATACGTGAAATCGAGGAGGATCATCTTAGATGCAGTGAAGTATCATTTTATTCCTCACATATCCGAGAAGAAGTCAACTATGGAGATGTTTATAGCTCTGATAAATATTTTTCAAAGCAATAATACAAACAAGAATATGGTGTTGAGGGAAAAGCTCAGAGAGACCAAAATGATCAAATCAGATATAGTGATCAGTTGACCCATCAAGATCACTCGTGTACATGATCAGTTTGAAATTGTTGGGGAAGTCATGACATATGAAGAGTTGGTGAGGATGACATGGTTTCTCTAAGCCATGGGCCCCATTCATTGAAGGCATCTTATCATGGGAGACACTTCCCAAGTTTCACAGGCTATGGGATGATTTCAACAAGGAAGAGATTTGGAAGGAATCTCTAGTAGGCTAATAGGTTGGTGATGATGAGAATCTGGCCTTTGCTAGTCAAGCAAGGGGGAGCAAGGGAAATACAGGTGGAGAGTTAAATCCACAGAATAGAAAGAAGAAGGATTTGAGAAAAGTGAAATGCTTTGCATGCCACAAGAGTGGTTGTTAGTTTTTTTTTGTAGCTCGGAGGTAATTCTGCATTGGTGGTGCCCACCATCTAGAAGTGACCGATCAAATGTCTCTCTCTAGTGACTTGACTTTATAAAGTGATTTTATAAAGTTAAGTGGGGTCTTTTATTGTTTAATCAGTAAAAGTGACTTTATAAAGTTTGGGTCACTTAAGAGATTTAAGTGAACTCAATGTGAGAATAAGTCACGCTTATTGATCTTGTGGGGAAATATTGAATCTCATCTATTGAGATCTAGGATTAGGGAATTTACTCATTAATGAGTTATAAAAGAAGCATTTGAGAGAGATGGGGGTGCACTTTTTCCAACAGAGATTGAGAGAAGAGATAAAAGGAAGAGAGAAAGAGAAAGAGAGAGGGATAGGTGCAAATCCCAAGGAGAATAGGAGGCATGTACCCCAAGAAGCTTCAACATTAAATTAGTTTGTACAACATATTTTTATGTAGACTGAACAACAAGAAAAATATAGTTCGTACAACATACTCTGGCACTAAAATCGAGGCATATTGACACAGATTTTGAGAGATATTTTACACAAATTTTTTAGGCACTTTAATGATGAGGAAAATTTCTATTGTTTGTACCTGAAAGTACAGAAATTGGGATCTGTTTTCAAGGCAGTCTAACTATCTATTACTACACAAAAATTGAGGTGGTTCTTTGGCACAAATTTCAAGGAGTTTATGCATTGTATCTGAGATAAGTATAGTGATTTAATAGGTTGAAAATGTATTGTTGTAAACTCATTATATTATCCTTCATGAGCTCATAATAAATCTCTCCTTAGTTGGTTTTCTCTTCGAGGTTTTTCCAGGGGCATTATCGAGAAATCTTTGTGTCAAATGTGTGGTCGATTATTTCTACTATTCATTTATTTTATGCTGCAAAGTTCTTGTTCATTTGTGTTTTTTCTCATAAAATATAGTTGGATGTGTTGGGTTTAAATGCATTATTGTTTGATTCATCTAGTTCGTCTTTCTCTCCCTCACCTATCATCCATAAGATGGCATCTAGTGGTGGCTCTGGTGGCACTGGAAGTGCTTCCTCCTCTCAGACTTCAGCTTCGTCAATGATTGGTATCTTATATAGCCACCATATCCATGTCCAATCTACCACCAATCCCACCAAATTCATTAAAAAGTATGGGATTTTTCAGTTTGAAGAAGACGCCATAACCACACTGTGGCATGTGTCCTCTCCTCTTAACCTACAACCTGTTACTCGTCCACTTCCTAAATTCAAAGAGCATCTCCCTGGGTTTTCAAGGAATAAAAATGTCACTACAAACGAACACTCGGTGGAATTTTCTAATGCTTGTCAGAACATAGGAGCCAATGGCAACGATACTCACATGCGCTTATTTGTCAATTCCTTGGAAGGAAAGGCTACGACTGATTTCTTTGACCTTCCTCCTAAAATTTTGTCTACTTGTGAGGAGTTAATTTATTGGTTCAGATCCACCTATGGGCAATCCAAAAGCCCATCTTAGAAGTTACAGGAGTACAATAACATCGCCTTTAAGGATGGTGAAACCATCAAATCCTTCAACTTGCGTTTCACCAACTTATACAATCAAATCCTGAAACTCATTTGACTTTAGAACCAAGCCACTTTCATGCATTAGTATAATGCCTTACCTTCCCCATATCATCATAGACTTGACGAAAAATCCATTGATAACCTCGGTTTTTCTCTACATACTTGTTTAGAGTATGCAGAACAACTTGAAAGAACAGGTCTTCCTCGAGGAGAATCGGTTAAACAGACATACATGTCTGCCCTCTTACATCTAGTACAAGTTATGAATAATCATATCATAGCATATGAGAGAAAATTACATGTCTCCCCTCTCACTCGTGGAGCTTCATCCTCTTCTACACCCCCCTTTAGAAACCCAATTGAAAATAATTTTCAGCCCAAGGCTATCTTGCCTTGAAGTTGGTGTAACTTTTGCGAGGAACACCAAGAGGAAGCCACATGTGAGGTAAGGAAGAGTGCCAGAGATAAGATCTTTGGTAAAAGACCAGAAACTACCATTGTTTTCCTAGATTTTGCAAAGCCAGAAGATGTCATGATCATCAATACTAAGAACAAATCCTATGCTCCCAAAGGCAAATTTGATCCTCCCCGCAATTCTTCTAGTCCAAGTTCATCCTAAACAGTTGCTATTGTTCAGGTTCCTAAAGTTCCTGACAGTTAAGGAATTACCTCCCCTCTCCCCTCTTCCAAATACAATATTTTGAATTAGTTGGCCAGCATCAAAGCAGATGCCACCCTTTTGGACATGGTTGTCATCCCTGAACAACAGAGGCATCTGAAACAATTCATGGAAGGAAAATCTTATGTTGTAGCCAACCTCTCTGAAGAGGTAAATGAAGAGGATTCATCTGTAACTAAAGTAGGTGTACATAAATTTAGATACCCTATAATAAAAAAATCCCCCTTTTTATATTTCTGTAAAGATTAGGGATAAAATCGCCCATTGTTGCCTCATTGATGGTGGTTTGGGCCCAAGTGTGATGTTGAATATTATTATGGAAGAGCTAGGCTTGTCTTATACAAATGAAAATTCCAGAAGCATGTTCTCCTATAATAGTCTACAACAAACAATGTTACATGAGATTAAAGATGTGACCTTAGTTTTGTGCGCACAGCCTCAAATAAGGACAACCCTTAGCATTCAGGTAATCGACATGCCAATAAGAAATTACTCAATCATCTTGGGAAGAGATTGGTAAGATTTGACCAGTTGATACTTCACACTTGACTGGACACACTTATCCACTCCCAGAAATGGTAAGAACATTATAGTCCTTAGAGAGGGAAGGATTTCACTTTACATAGAAAGTGTCCCACAACCTAATGTGAACTATGTCGAAGAGGAACTAGGGGTGTATTCCATCTCTGCTGAGGAGGATAACATTCCCTTGGAACAAATTGATCTAGATGATGGTATGTGGCACATGCACTTTGATGGTTCGTTCTCTAATGAAGGTAATGGAGCTGATATAATCTTATACTCTCCTCTCGGGAAGATTCATAATTTTTCTTACAGGTTGGAGTTTGCTTGCACAAACAATGTCATTGAATTCGAAGAATTATTATTATGCATTGAAAACGCCTACAATCTTGGTTGTGGCCACCTTTAATTTTTTGGGGATTCTGAGTTTGTTGTGAACCTTGTACGTAATATTTACTCCCCTAGCTACAAGTTGATGAAATGATACACCCAAACTATTTGGGCACTTATCTCAAACCTATTATCTTTCAACATCACTCATGTTAAGAGGGAATTGAACTCAATGGCTGATCGGTTATCTGTTTTTGCAGCCTCTCCTAATTGGAAACTTCTGCCACACATACCTAATTATACTTTTCATTCTCTATATCATCCACATATCCCCAACAATATAGAATCTTGTCAGGTCTTCCCTAACGATGAGAGCATTTATTCTTTCATTCAAAATGAGCCTTTTAAGCCCAAGGAAATTATATCCATAGAAGATAACAAGATTCCTAAAGGTTTGACTCCTCTAGAGAGTTTGTTTTCATCGATTGGTGTAGGCCATAAAGAGAAATAGAAAGAAGAGGAGCCAAAAAGGAAGGTGGGTGAAACCATCTCCTTGAACATTAGGACACCCGAGTCTCCAAAGAATGTTAAAATAGGTGCCCAATGTTCCGATGAAGAGAAAATTAAGTTTGCCAAGATACTTGGTGAATTTCAAGATGTTTTTGCTTGGTCTTATGAGGATTTTCGTGGTTTTGATCATGTTCTTATACAGCATGCTATCCCCATCAAGGAAGGCATAAAACCAGTTAGGAAAAAAAAAAAGACCTATCAACCCTGCAATGGAAGCAACTATTCGAACGGAGTTGTAAAAACTCTTGAAAGCTAGGATCATCTTTCCGATCAAGTATTTTGAATGGGTTTCCAATTTGGTTCCTGTTCGGAAAACAACCGGTCAAATCAGATTATGCGTTGATTTTCACGCATTAAATCGGGCTAGCATAAAAGATCACTTTCCTCTCCCTAACATGGAAATGATTTTGCAGCAAGTTGCAGGGTCACAAATGATGTCCTTACTTGACGATTTTTCCGGTTACAATCAAATCAAGGTAAAAAGGGAAGATAAATATAAAACCACATTTATTACTCGTTGGGGTACCTTTGCTTATGAACGTATGCCTTTTGGCTTATCTAATGCAGGTGCCACTTTTCAAAGAGCTATCCAAATAGATTTTGATGATTTGATCAGTAAGATCATTCAAATCTACCTTGACGACTTCACAGTGTACTCTAAAATCTGATGAGATCATTTTGGTCATCTAAAAAGAGTTCTCATGTGACTTATGAAATTTGGCATCTATCTAAATCCTTCTAAGTCCATTTTCGGCATTAACAAGGGCAAGCTCCTTGGACACATTGTCTCTAATTCAGGAATAAGCATTGATCCCCGAGAGGATTGTTACCATCCTTAATCTGCCTGCACCCACTTCCAAGAAGGAGGTCCAAGATTTTATGGGGGTTATTAACTTCGTTCGTAGGTTTGTTTATGATTTTGTTGTGATGGTCAAACCAATTCATAATTTTCTTAAGCAAGATCATTCTTTTTCTTGGACAGATGATGTCGAAAATGCATTTCTAGGAATCAAGAAAGCAATCAACTCCACACCAGTTTTGGCGAAGCCAAATTTTGAGAAGGAATTCACGATATATATTAATTCAACGAGGAAGTTGTTTCTATTGTCCTCATGCAAAATGAAGACCAAGGTAATGAATAACAAGTGGATTACATGAGTCAAAGCTTGTCTGATGATGAATTTAAAAGTTCTTTTATTGAGAAACATGCTTTCACTCTTGTTAAAGTTGTTGAGAAGTTTCGCCACTTCATCTTAGGTAAGCATACGTTGGTAAAATTCCCTTTACCTGCTATCAAGTTTTTTCTCTCACAAACTTATGTTTCAGGGAAGATTTCACATTGGCTTGCCAAGATCTAGAAGAATTATTTGAATATTGTGACTTCTACCACTATCAAGGGACGTGACTTATCCCTTCACTTAGCTCAGCATGCTGAGAATAGTGAAGAAAATGATGAAGAGGATAGTTCACCATCAGCTCTCTTTTACATTGATAACCAGATCCTTCTTGTGTCTGAACATCCCTAGTATAAGGATTTAATTTACTATTTACAAAACCAACGATGTCCAGACAACTTAGACACTCATCAAAGGAGAAGGCTTTGTCTTGAATCTGCAAGATACGTCATTATAGGAGACTTATTGTTTTGAATATCTTTTGATGGTGCATTGCTTCATTGTGTAAACAATAAGGATGCACATAAACTATTACAAGAAACTCATGGTTCTTCAAATTCGGTCATTCATGTAGGAGGCCATTTTTCTGCTAAAACCATTGCTTTCAAGATTATTAGAAAATGATACTATTGGCCTTCTATCTTTCATGACTCTTACGTTTTTTCGAGGTCTTGTGACAAGTGCCAAAAGTTTGCTGGGAAAGAATGTGTTTCAGCCATGCCATTAGAACTTGTCCTCCCAGACTTTCCCTTTTCAAAGTGAGGATTGGATTTTATTGGTCCTATTAATCCTCCATCTCCAGCAGGACAAGTTTTTATTTTGACAACCACAGACTATTTTACAAAATGGGTTGAAGTTTTCCCACTTAAGCATTCAACAGATGATCATGTAATTTATTTCCTTGAAAATAACATATTTTCCAGATTTGGTCTTCCAATGGAAATTATTACAGACAATGGTCCCTCTTTCATTTCTGCTAAGCTAACCCAGTTTTTAGCAAAATTGGGGGTTAAACATTTCACCTCATCAACTTAGTATCCCCAAGGAAAGGGGCAGGCTGAGTCTACCAACAAAAAACTGGTGAGAATCATTAAAAGGCTCATCGAAGATCAGTCTCGTCAATGGCACACTCTCCTCACTTATGCCCTTTGGGAAGATCGAACTACCACCAAGGTAAGCACCGGTTGCACTCATTTCCAACTTGTTTATGGTTAAGAAGCCCTCCTGCCTACTGAGATGGAACTTTCTTCCTTAAGGTTAATGCTACAGATTGAAGAATTAAATTCTTTCAATGTTTCACAAAGGATAAATGCACTCTTAGCCTTAGAAGAGCAAAGGATGTTTTCCTTGGATAATATAAAAATAAAATAGCAGACTGTTAAAAAGTATTTCAACAAGAGTGTCAAGACCGTCAAATTTAAAGTCAATGAAAAAGCAATGTTGTGGGATTCAACGCACGTTAATAGGGGAAGACATTCAAAATTTCAAAAACTATGGCTGGGTCCTTTCAAAATCGCTTTTGTCCTGGGTACTAACTATTACATCCTAAAAGATTTACATGAGTGATTATTCTCCTACAGCACTAACGGTTCCCACTTAAAACATTATGTGGAACCAACTTGAAATATTTTAACGTTGTTTGGATTTTTTGTATTTTAGTAGTCTAGCTCTACTTTCATTTTTTCCATTGTTTTCATTTCTGCTTTACAATAGTTTGATTTCTGCTTTCTGTTTTTAACAGTTTCTTGTTGCTTTTATATTTCTGTCACTTTATTTCTGCTATTTTAAATTTTCCAATTTTAATTATTTCATGATTTTTATTGTTTTTTTCGTCTTTTAGTTGATTTTGGTCAAGAATAAGATGTTGGATCAGTTTTTCCACAGTGACACTCCTGCAAGATATTGTTAGTCAATAACAATCAAGATTACACGGCTGTTACGATGTTCCCCCCTGAAATCAATTGAATTTGTTATCTGCTTTCACTGATCTCTTTTAAAGAAATTGGCTATCTCCCGCTTATGCTTTCCATTTCTTCATCCATTTGAAAATAGAGCAAGTCCATAATTTTTCTCCTTGAAGTAAAGAGTAGATTCTGGTTGAATGATTATGCATATAGGGATAAAAACCCTCATACTTAACATTTTTCATGAGTTATTCCCAAATTCCCGATCATTTTTCCATTAAATTCGCTCACTTCCCCCCGTTACATAATCTTCCTGGTTATATCTTCTTGATTTGTTGTTCTTGGTCTGTGAAACCATGTGTTCTGAGTTCTAATTCTGTTGAAAACAAATTTCCCTGTGGAGACACCAGTTTGTTGATGATTAAAATTGCAACGAGGATTTCGCCCACAAAGTATTGCTAAAAGCCTATTATTATAAGTTAATGTTATATATAATACTAGTAGGTGGGACCCCCTTGTAGATTGGAGGATCATATGAGGTTCTTATATGATATTTATGATGTTGTTCAACATTGCTTACAGGGTTCTACATGATTGATGGTGATATTGGTTTTAGTTGCAACATAATGATAGATGGATAATGCATGTTATGTGTGGGTTTCGTTACTCTAATGATGGCTTATGTTGAATATTATTACAATTGTTATTGGCACCTTGATTCTTATGTAGGATTCTTACACCTGCATAAGATACATGTTAGCAACAACAAATAAGAGCAATGGAAGAGAGACCTATGAAAAAATCTAAGGAGAAGAAACTAAACTATGATATACTATGCTACACTATATGCATTTGAAATTAAAGAAATGGTGTTAGTCTTAACTAACCATTGTAGTGGCTATACCATGTATTGAGTTATATGAAGGCACATTTGATATGCGTTACGGTATGTTTGGAAATGGTTAATGTGATATAGGGTGGCGCACTTGGAAAGTAATGGATGTTGGTTTCGATGCATGGATTAATTGATTGCTGGTTTGCATGTACTAAGTAATTGAATGGGTAGAGGATGGAAGCGGCATGCATTTATTGCACGTCACTCGATACCTCCCCCACTGGTCATCGCCCTAACTTGGCTATTGTTCAAGTGTTTTTGTTGTGGTTAAGCTCTGATATTCAAGCGAGGAAGAATCTGCTCGACCAAGCTTGCATTTTTAAGGCTTTTTGGTTACAGGTATGTCTTTTTCACTATCCATGAACTCAATCTAGTTATGAAATAGATATTGGCTCGGTGATGTATTGATATGTGCTTTTCTTGAGACTGGAAACTATGTAAACTCATGATATTTCTCTAGAATGGTTGGTTATGTGTTATTCATTGTAAATGGAAAAATTGGATAGTTGAAGTCAGGATTTCATTGATGATTCTGGGTGGTGGAAGCCATGAAGGCTCTCTGTTGTTTTATGGGTTTTGGTTGGAGTGTTTCATTTGGTCCAGAATTGTTGGCCATATCCACACAGTTCTTGTAAACATACCCAGTTGTATTTGGTGTTATGGGATTGTTGTGTTTCATTTTGAACCACCTTAGGTCACTGCATATCATTTTCACCTGGTTGTGCGCTCGTTTTATGTTGTTGGTGTCTGCACAGTTGGTTATGATGGATATTGTGCCAAGAGGCTTGATTTAGGGTTTGTTGTTATTTCATGGCTTGTAAACATACCCAGTCGTATTTGGTGTTATGGGATTGTTGTGTTTCATTTTGAACCACCTTGTGTCACTGCATATCATTTTCACCTGGTTGTGCGCTCGTTTTATGTTATTGGTGTCTGCGCAATTGGTTATGATGGATATTGTGCCAAGAGGCTTGATTTAGAGTTGGTTTTTATTTCATGTCTCTATTTTTATATCAGCATTATTCGGTTGATTAGGAAAACCACGAGGGTTATGCCTTACGTGTTCTCGGTGTTATTACTGGCCAATAAGAAGCCTCTGCTCCTCTGTTCATAATCTCTCCTACCTGGTGTGAACTGTCACCTTGTATTGCAAGCTATTGGTTATGTGTCATGTGTGTCCACTGTGTTGTTTCAAAATATTCTCCTCTACTCTTGGTGTGGTCGACTCCAATCTCCATGTGTTGGTTCCACCGAGCGAACCCTTGATTACTCAGAGCCCACCCTTTATTATTCAAGCCCGATTTGATAATTGAATCAGTTATTTTTGGTTGGCTATATTGTTGATTGTTAGGAAGTAGCATCGACAGTGGTTTGATTATGGATTCATCTATGTTGATCGGGTTGATTACACAGTTGCAATCGGAAATGATGATTGGTGTATAATCGTTGTATTGTTTTATTGTGACAGTTGATTCAATAGATCAACATGGTTTAAATTCGTTTATTTGAGAAATGGAATTGGGCATACAGTCATTGCCTCCTTATATTGGATTAATAACTCAGCATGGTTTTATGGTTTGATTGGGAGTATGCCTCCTTGTGTTTCCTACAGCATGGTATAAGTTGAAATGATGATCGTTGTTATTATGTGTTTAAATTGCCCGAACGGGATTGTTGCAATTTAAAGTGTTGTAGTTGTGACTTGGTTGTCCACTCTGTGTGTTTATGGATATCGTGCATCGTATCATTTGATTGCACCATCAGAGATGGGCACGGGTTCTATAACTGTATGGTTTCATTGCGATTTAATTGTTAAATTGATTAGAGGAATGGAATCGGGCCTGATTTTAAAAGAACTTGTGTTTGTGTTTTGAGGAAATAATTTATGCACAGTGGTTGATGGTTTTGGTTTTGAACGTAGTTGAAAAAAATGACTGTGTGTTCATTGGAATTGTGAGATCGGAAGAGC
>CBVK0100830462.1:117-11671 GCA_900067695.1 Picea abies
GCCAACCCTACCAATCATCCCATCTTTGCCTTGGACACTGATTTAGGCTCCAGTCTACTACAGCTTACCCATGCCCCCAAGCCTCCTCTGAAACTCAGAAAGCAGCCCATTGTTTCCCTTGAAGTTCCTCCCTCCATCACCCCCATATGGAAAATGTTCTTTGATGGAGCCTCCTCTAGAGAGGGTGCTGGAGCTGGAGTAGTTTTTGTGTCACCTACTCAGGAGACCATATCTCTGTCATACAAATTAGAATTTGAGGCTACCAACAATGTGGCAGAGTATGAAGCGCTTGTTCTGGGATTAAGAGCTGCGAGAGAAATGGGAATACAGGAGGTAGCAGCGTTCAGAGACGCAGAGTTGGTGGTCCAGCAGATCAGAAACGCTTATCAAGCTAAGCATCCTCAACTCAGAAACTATAGGAATGAGGTATGGGACCTTATTGACAGCTTCTTCTCATTATTTAACATTTCTTTCATCCCAAGAGAAGAGAACACAGTAGCAGATTCCCTGGCTACATCAGCAAGCATTTTCAAAGTACCCCTGCCACCCAAGCTTAGGTATGATGTAGAAGTAAAATACAGGCCCTCCATACTCGACAATGTCAAGCATTGGAAAGTGTTTGAGGATGATCTTGAGATCAAGAAATTCTTGGAGACTATCGAAGAATTTTCAGAAATGCATATCGACCAAGATTCTGTCTCTGAGGAAAGGTCGGATGGAGGTGAGTTGCTGAGTAAAATAGCAAAGCATGACATTATTCAGTTGCCTAGCAATCACATTCCAACGAGACTGGTCCCATTAGAGAGATTGTTTGATGAGAACGATGTGGCAGTAAGGGGGAGAGTTTCAGGCGATGATGCTGAGACGGCTGAGTGCAACATTGGCACACCAGAAGAGCCTAAGTTTGTCAAGTTGTCAAGGGATCTGACCAAGGAGTAGAGGATTGAATATACCGAGCTTCTTCAGGAGTTTTCTGATGTGTTTGCATGGACCTACGAAGACCTCAAGACATATGACACATCAGTCATTGAACACAAAATCCCACTGAAGGGAGAAGCTAAGCCATTCAAGCAGAAGCTGAGACAGATAAACCCCATGTTTCTACCTGTCATGGAGAAAGAAGTGAAGAAATTGTTGGATGCCCAAATCATTGTTCCCCTGAGATATTCCGATTGGGTGGCCAATCTTGTTCCAGTGAGAAAGAAAAGCGGGGAAATCAGACTCTGTGTTGACTTCAGGAACCTGAATAGGAGCTCAAGGAAGGACAATTATCCCCTGCCCAACATGGAGCACATATTGTAGAAGGTCACTGGTGCATCTAGAATATCCATGATTGATGGTTTCTCTGGTTACAATCAGATATCAGTCATGCCTGAGGATAGGGAAAAAACAACCTTCACCACTCCTTGGGGCACATTCATGTATGCCAAAATGCCTTTCGGACTGATGAATGCAGGAGCAACATTTCAACGAGCCATGGACATAGCCTTCGTCAGGGAGAAGGGTCAGTTCGTGGTAATCTATCTAGACAACATCATGGTCTTCTCTAGGACAGACAAGGAGCACTGCTGCCACTTGAAGAGGGTTTTCTTGAAGTGTCGAAGGTTTGGCCTATCTTTAAACCCCAAGAAATCTTTGTTTGCTATGAAGGAAGGGAAGCTGTTAGGCCATATAGTATCAGCAAAGGGAGTAAGGATTGACCCTAGCAGGGTAGAAGCACTTCAGACCCTGTCACTTCCCAGATCTAAGAAGGAAGTCCAGGCCTTTCTGGGAAAGATAAATTTTCTGAGGAGATTTGTCTCGAATTTTGCTGAGTTGGTGAAGCACATCACAGCCATGCTCAAGAAGGGAAATGAAGTGAAATGGACTACTGAACCCAGGGAATCTTTTGACCAAATCAAGAAGGCATTGACTGAGGCACCCGTGCTAATCAGTCCCAATTATTCTAAAGATTTCCTGATTTTTTCTTTTGCTTCCTGTGATACATTAGCAGCAGTTTTGTTGCAAAAAAATGAGCAAGGAAGAGAGCAACCCATTTCCTTCTACAGCAAGGCATTGAGAGATGCAGAGCTCTGCTACGAGGCCATGGAAAAGTAGGCCTATGCCCTGGTGAAAGCTCTCAAAGCTTTTAGAGTCGATCTCTTGCACTCAAAGATCATTGCATATGTTCCTTCGGCCTCTGTGAAAGACATTCTTGTACAGCCCAACATGGACGGAAGAAGAGGAAAGTGGATCGCCAAGATCCTAGAGTTTGATTTGGAGATCAAGCCCACCAAGTTGATAAAGGGGCAGGGTTTAGCCAAGTTACTGGCCGAATCTAATTGCAAAGCCTTGGGGTTTAACTACATCAATGAGCAAGCCGAATCATCCAGTAAGGATTCTCAAAGTGCCTTATCATTAGCAGCATGCCCTTGGTACAAAGATATCTTGTATTTTCTGCAATAATTGAGGCCTCCCGATGGGATGGAAAGAAGCAAGGCGAGAGCTTTAAAGCTCAAGGTGGTCAGATATTGCCTCATTGACCAGGCCTTGTACTGGAAGGATCCTCTAGGGGTATTCTTAAGGTGCCTGGACCCGAAAGAAGCTCAGCAGGTTACATTTGATTTCCACAGTGGCCTTTGTGGGGGTCATCATTTCTGGAAGACCACAGCCCATAAGATCCTTCGAGCTAGGTATTACTGGCCCACTTTATTCCCAGATGTCTGCAGAGAAATCAGAGCTTGCATCAAATGCCAAAAGTTCTCAGGAAAGCAGCAGCTCAAATCTCTGCCATTAAAGCCTGTAGTAGTCTCAGCACCCTTCCAGCAGTGGGGATTGGACTTCATCAGAGAAATTCATCCTCCCTCAAGTGGCTAGCATAGATGGATTCTAACTACAACGGACTATTTCACCAAGTGGATAGAAGCGGTTCCTACCAGAAGCACTTTCCACAAAGTGATTATCAGTTTCCTAGAAGACATCATAGCCCGATTTGGTTGCCCCAGCAGAATTGTCACTGACAACGCCGCTCCCTTCAGGTCTGAGCCTCTGGTCAAGTTCTGTGAACAGTTTGAGATTTCACTGATTCACTCTACTCCCTATTATCCTCAAGGCAATGGATTGGCAGAGTCTTCCAATAAAATCCTGATCAAGCTCATCAAGAAATTACTGGAAGACAATAAAAGGCCTGGGATTCTAGGCTCAAATTTGCTCTGTGGGCTGACCGAGTGACAACCAAAATATCCCTGGGCATCTCCCCTTACCAGCTTGTTTACAGAACCGAGGCTGTTTTCCCTACTCAGCTCACCTTATCTGTGGCAAAGTTCCTCCAGGACCTTGAAGGAGAGCCTGAAAATATGGTCAGAAGGATTCATCAGATGGTAGAAGTGCAACAGATTAGAGAGCAGGTCATGAACAGGGATTACCAGCATCAATAGAAGATTAAGCAGGCCTTCGACAGCAAGAGCAGAAAGAAAGAATTCGAGCAGGGTGATCTGGTGCTCAAATGGGATGCGCCCAGGTAGGACAGGGGCAAGCACAGTAAGTTCGATGCCCTCTGGCTCGGGCCTTTCAGGATCCTCGAAGTATTTTTGAACAACACTTACAAGTTACAGGATATGGAAGGTGAAGAAGTTTTTAGTGGCCCAGTGAATGGGCATTTTCTGAAAAGATGTTTTATTTGAGCCTTAGACGGCTCCTCTATTTGTAAATATCATCTTTTAGTTCCTTTGTTTAGTTTCTTTTTGCATGTTTCCGGCCTAATAAGTGACTCCATAGCCCAACAGAAAGGCGACTGGAACTGCAAAATGAGTCCTTAGAGCATCACAGGGACGACTCTATCCCCCATAGAGCCTAATGTTAGCAACATTTCTTGTCTTTGGCATCGGGATACACAGGTCTGGAAGTTGCCCGAGGAGCGCCCAAGCGCAACACATAAAAGAAGTCTTTTTCGGACTTAAAATCAAGCGAGCGAGTAGTTCAGTCTTCAGCGGAAGGGTTTCAGCAACAGAGTAGAGCAGCAGTTGATGAGAAATCACAGTATGACCACGTCGCATCAAGCATAGCGCTATAAGTTCTAAGTGCAGTGTTGTTTCGCGGGCTCAGGGTTCGTAAGTTCAAAGGACGGACCATGTCCCTTTGGTTGCGCGAGATTTCGAGTTAGGAAAAGGTGTCCGGATGGAAGTCAACCGTCACTGACTATCGCGCCTCGGGACTTCGCAAAGGAAGAAGGACAAAGTCCAATACCCCAACTCGCGAGGCCCCGAGTAGCGAAAGGCGCGAGTACTTGGGCCGTATCTAACAGTTACATGCAGAAAGCACCGACCAGAAAGGGGCCCGACCCGTATCGCCATCTCGGCGATTGGGAGTTTAAGAAAAGGAACCAAGGGTCTCCGACTCGCGAGTCGCGAAATGAAAAGCGCCCAAAGGCGGGCCCACAGTATCAAGTGGGTAATATCAGTCGTTCATTCGAAGCAGACACCTGGCGCATGATTAAGCCCCCCCCCCGCCTTTTCGCCCATCGCGGTTTCAACGCGCAAAAGGCAGTTCCCTCATGTCCCGATGCACGAGATGCCGGGAGAGTCCTGGATCCGGTCCCACAAAGGTATCGGGTAAGTTCTAAGCCATCGGATCTAGGGAAACGCGTGGCACGAACTCAATCTATCTCGACGTTTCTCTCATCGCGATTCTAAGAAGCATGGATCAACTCCTTCTTATTCGCGAACTCCGAAAGCATTGTGGGGATAAGCACAGGGTCACGGCCTGTGGTCATTTGGGAAAGAGAGGAGCTATATGAGAAAGGGGCCAAAGGCGCCGAGTCCAGTCGCCTAATGGATCGTTTCGATCTCCAGGTACCATCTAATATGATCTCGCTCCCGGCCTTCGCTTGAAGTAAATGAAGGCGAGAAGGGGTAGGTGAAACCTCTCCTCATACATTAAGTGTAAGGTATGGAAAGTCTGGCAAGCGGTCCGCTCGAGAAGGTCCTGTGTACCCAGTCCCTCAAAGAAGCCATGCCAAAGTCTTCGAAGAGACAGAAAAGTCTGCACACGCTAGCTCGGCACTTAATAGCTCAGCTACCCTCCCCCTGCAGGGGCCATGCACAATTAAGGTGGAGATAGATAGAGAAAGACTGCCCGAATTTGACTGAAAAGACATCAAGCTGCAAGTCACTGGACACGCCTCTGTTAGGCGTTTTTCCTGAGTATATAAACTCAGTCTTTGTATTTTGTAAGCATCGATGGTTGAGCTGAGCTCCCCGTTGTAAAGTTTTAATGAAGCATTGTTTCTTTGGTAATGTATGAACTTTTGAGATTTCTTGCCTTATGAATGCCAGTTTCTTTCATGTCTTTTGTTTACACTGTGTTAGAGCAGCTCGGAATTGGAGGATCCAGTCGAGCTGTAGCTATTATAGGATGATGTTGTAATGGATCACTGTAATGGTTATGGAGCCTCTAGCCAGTTCCTATGATTTCTTTAACGCTGAATGAATTGGAATTGGAGGATCCAGTCAAGTCTTCTATTCAGTTTCTTGAATCCCTGAACCAGGAGGATCCTGCTTTCAGAGTTTTTCCCCCCACAAACCGCTACAAGCCTATTGCCCAGAGCTGTTTGTTCATTTTCTCCTAAGTCTTCCACCTGCTCATCTTTTAATCAACCTACTGGCTGAAGTTAGGATTCCAGACCTCCTTGGTTCTTTACATTCCAGAACCAGTGCCTGAGTTAGAGTAATATCTCCTCGAGTCTTTATCTCCATTTGATCACCCCTTTATAAACAAATCGTGACATTAAACTAATGGGTGTCAGGCTCAGCTTCTGCAAGCAATCCAGGAGTGACTTCCGACGCTAACACATACTAATGCTTGGATCAGTTTCTTCAGACTTATCAGCTTCACTCATATCTTGATCTTCTAACATTGGTGTGTCCAAGACAAACAAGGCATCTTCAAAGTTATGTTTTTTCTGAGTGGTCATGCCCAAATCCTCGGATGGCTTATGTTGTATTGAGGCATTCTGAACATTGTTTGTATTTGAGAAAGCTGTGCTCCATTTCCTTTTGGGAGGCATGAGTCTTACTTCAAGAATTTCTAGGGGCTTAGGATCAGCTTCGGGGACATCCTCATTACTAGATTCCTTGTGATCATTATTGTGCGAGAGATTGACTTGATTGATGTAGTCTTTGAACTCAAGTTTTTGCTCAATCCTGCTAGCAAGATCTTGTGCTTCTTCTAGAGTCGAGGGTGACCGATCTTTGAGAGTAAACTGCAACACCCCTTCCAACGAGTTCAAGTAGTGTTGGAGGACATCTTCTTCTAAGAAACTAGGCTTGACCTTCTTGAGTAAAAGGTTGAACCTATCATTGAAATCCCTGATTCCCTCACTAGAGGCTTTGCAAATATTAGCGTATTGAGAGTAAAGGGAATCCATGCTTTCTTTTTCACACCAATATTTTTGGAAGGCTTGTTCAAGGTCTTCAGGGCTTTTGATGCTTCCTTTTGGGAGAATGTTAATCCATTTTCTGGCACTTCCAGTGAGTGAGCTCACAAAAAGCCTTAAGAAAACATCAGAATGCTCTTGTCCGGATTGGTGAAACTGGAAATCATCATAGAAGTTGGTCCAATGAGAGTTGCCATAGGATCCATCTTCCCCTGAGAACTTAGGTATCTAGGACTCGACCTTCTTGGGAAGATCATGTAACCCCCCTTGGGTGTTAGGTAAGCTTAAAGGATTAAAGAGTTCCTTGTGAGACCATTTGGGATAACTTACAGGGGTGACAGGATTTGTGGAGGTCATAGTAGTAAATGCAGGTATATACTGACGTCCACTACGAGTCGTCATTAGCTATTTGTGGAGTTGCCAGATGATTTGCTTGAAATCATCAAATAAAAAGGGAAAACACCCTAGTGGAGTCGCTAGGTAAGCTTGTAAAATAAGGCTCTGAGGCAAGGCTTACTGAAAAGGTTTGTCGTCTGAGGAGAATTGACTCAGTGTTCCCTGGCAATGGCGCCAAAATGTTATCGCTCAGTTTGTAGTAAAGGTCAAGTAGCTTGAAGGTAAGAGTCAAACTGGCGTAACAGGAGCTTCCCCACCCACTGTCACCTTGATGGGGGGCTCTTTCTATTTCGGGTGGCTAATCCCAAGGGAGACATTCCTAGGTAATCTGGGGTGTTGAAAGGAAAAGGATCAAGGGATTTAAGGCTCAAGAGGTTAAGGTAGGTTTTCCCTTCACAGATTACCGCCAAGAAGATAGTCAAAGAGAAGATAAACCACAAGATAGGCACCTGCTTGCGAGACAAGGCAACAATAAAACTAAAATGTGCAATAGTGGTCAGTAATTCATAAATTAATGACTATCTTTATTACATATGAGCACATATAGCAGTAATTATTGACGAAGTCAATGATTGCAAAAAATGACTATAGCTTATAATATCACTTGTCAATAAACACTGGAGATGATATAACATTCAAGGCATATAATCAATCTTTAAATTATCATAAAATATCATCACTTGCTCATTCAATACAAGAGTGCTGTGTTGCTATACTAGAGGTGACGTCAGCCTAGTTCTAGGGTTAGTTTGATAGGAAAGGAGGTGGACATTTTGCAAATTATCCAATGAAAATACTCAACACTTCAATGTCTATTGCTAGATGACTAAGCCACAATGTTTCATATCAAGAAAGAGCTAAAAGAGGCATGACGTCATCATTTAATTAGGGTTAGTAAAACGTTAGGGTTAGTTAGGGTTTCAAATTTAAGAAGTTTGAAAAGATTGTTTTAACACAATAAACTCAAAGTTGGATAATTAGACTAGTGCCTTAGGGTATAATGGAGTCAAGGAGCAAGGCTAAAGTCTCGGGAGAATCTAAATTCAAGGACAAGAGGGTTAGGCTTTCTAGTGCTGCAATGGCAGGGCTACAAAGTCAAAACCCTAAGGGGAGGAGGCTCATTCCGGTGTTGCTTAAGCAAGGCCTCATGCTCCTCCCTCTTTCCTTAAAAATCCTTGGCAAAAACAGCTAGCTTCAAAACACAAATCTAGGGATGAAAAGTGTTGCAATGACAAGGCCTTCCAAACCCTAAAGGTCAAAACCCTAGGTGTAAACTCAATTAGGCCTAGGACGTCTTCCTTCTTCAATTTATACTTCAAAACTAACTCAGAAAAAGGGGAACTAGTGTAGCAACGACTAGGCTATATTCTCCTTAATCAATGGCTAAACAAGTCTTCTATCATGGGGACATGAAGCAAGGACCTACTTGTGTGCTTGCTACCTAGGGTTCTAATGATTAAGCAAAATAATAACAATGTAACCATAAAAGTAAGAGATTTGACCTACAACCATTCAATTAAGAAGTTTTGCATGAGAAATACACTTACAAATCAATGAAGAGCTTATCAAACCCTAGTTGTAAACCTTCCAATGATAGAAAACACCATAAGAATGCCAAGAATGATTCTCCAATGGTGTAGCGCCTCAACTCCAAGAGAAAATACCAAGACAAAAGACTAAAAATGATCCTCTCACAAGAGAGTGAGTTGTGTTATCTTTAAAATGAGGCTCAACGTCCTCTATTTATACCAATCTTATGACCTTTAATTACAAAATAGGTCATTAAAACAACCGACAAGGCTGACTAACAATATTACACTGTTTTTCACATTAAATGCTAAAAATGTCATAATTATGAGCTAAAAGGGAGACATCAGGCCCCTCTAAGGGAGACGTTGGCCCTTTTTTGGCAAGATCAACATCCAAGAAGCAAAACGTTGGCCCCTATGGGGCTCCTGCAAGCTGCCACACGTGCCAAATGACCCAGCACACTGCCACACGCTCCAGAAAACGTCCAACTGCCTCAGGTGACATCCTTTCCATCGAAAGCAATCGTCCCATCTAGAGTGGGTGATCCCCCCTAGGTCGGGCTCTGCCATGGTGTCCTCATGGAACGTCCTTCTGCCTTCTTCATGCAATGGTTCATCACAATGTCGTCCTGCCTCTGCCATCCCAGCAACCATCTGATGGGCTCTTTAGCCCCATGGAGGTCCAAACTAATCATATCCCCATGTGTATCGGTCCACTGGTACCTGTCCGCCAGGTATGGTCCTGCACATCAAAGGCTACGCCCTCCATGGGCTCATCAGTCATCGGGATCATAGCAATGCAAATCATATTTCATCATTAAAGTTATCAAATACATGCATGAAATCCCTAGCATATCATCTAAGAGCTCAAAGACATTACACAGATCTACTATACAAAGCTGAAGGAACCGACATAATAACCTATTGGGCTAATACCCACAAGATAAGGAAAGTTTCCTCAGAAGATCATTCAAACCATGTTTTATGAGGTGTTATGGTCTAGGGATGTCCAGTCACAGTAAGACCAAGGGCAGGTATTGTCTGTGGGTGCCTTTATAGGAGGTGAGCTGTACCTGTCATGGATGCATTTTTTCCAAACCCTTTATTGCCTTTATCTTTTCATTTTATTGCTTTTCTTTCTTTTTTACTTCAAGGTCTGATCAGAGGACACTGCCTTGGCTTGGTGACTAGAGCTGACAGTGTTACCCACCGGTATCTTCGTAGAGATGATAAGGCTGGCTCGTGATGAGACCCCCTTTCCCTTGGCCATGCAACCAAAGTTCACTGCCCTGGCGTGGTCACCAAATGATGGCAATGTCATACTGTTGGATACCTATGAACATAATGGGTCGGCTCGTGATGAGACCTCCCATCCTCTTGGTTAGGTCTTGCTTTATTATTTTTCCTAGGGTCCCTTTAGTTTATTATCGAGAGGCTTTTTATTTCCTTCTTGGGGATCCTCTGGGCAAAGCATCTCTAGGTTTTATTTCCTATGGCTTTTATCTTTTACCAGCTGCTTTTACCCCCTAGGCCTTTATCCCCTTCTTCCCACAAGACAAAGTGTAACCCTCAAAGGTCATCCTAATGGCCGGACTAGGGGAATGGGATAGATGTGCGGGATATAAGATGTAAAATGATAAAATGTTGGGAGTAGACGATGGCTCTGCAAATCCCCCCTGGTGGCTAGCCAAAACCCATGAATAAAAGCCTGCTAAGTCATCCCATCAATCACCCCAACACTGGTCAAGTGGATTAGTCTAAGATCCAAGCAGTTATCAGAAATGACAGGAACCTAATGCATATATAAGAAGGTTATAACGATCAAACATGACACATACCATGATATTGGACCAATTACCTCATGGAGCAAGAGTCCTCTCCGATGCAAGTCCAAGCCGATGGTGATGGAAGCTGTTGCTGTTGACAGGACAAATCTGGTAAAGAAGAAGAAAGATGGGCCCTCCAGGGCCATGCTCAGGTCAATCCTTCTCTCGGTACTTCATGTCTAGGACCTGTGGGACTCGAGACATGATCTCCTAGTTATCCCTAGATATCGGGGATAACACCCGTCATGGATGTAATTTTTTCCAAGACCTTTCTTGCCTTTATTCTTTTCTTTTCTTTATTTTCTTTTTCTTTTTATTTCAAGGACTAACCATAGGACACTTCCTTGGCGTGGTTACTAGAGCTGACAGTGTTACCCACAAGCACTTTCATAGAGATGATAAGGCTGGCTCTTGATGAGACCCCCTTTCCCTTGGCCATGCAACCAAAGGTCACTGCCCTGGCATGGTAACCAAATGGTGGCAATGTCATGCTGTTAGGTACCCATGAACATAATAGGCTGGCTCGTGATGAGACCCCCTATCCTCTTGGTTACGTCTTGTTTTGTTATATTTTTCTTCGGGTCCCTCTTGTTTCTTGCTGAGAGGCTTTTTATTGCCTTCTAAGGGATCCCTAGGCAAGGCATCTCAAGGTTTCATTTTTAGGCTCTTATCTTTTACCAACTGCTTTTAGCTTCTGGGTCTTTAGCCCCTTCTTCCCACGAGATAAGGTTCAACCCCACAAACAGATCATCCTAATGCCCAGACAAGGGGAATGGGACAGATGAGTGGGAGATAAGATGAAAAAGTGATGGTATGATGGGAGCGAACGATGGCTCTTCAGAAATCCTCCTGGTGGCAAACCAAAACCTATGGTTACAGGCTTGCTAGGACACCTTGTCAATCCCCCCAATCATGGTCAAGTGGGTTAATGTAAGATCCAAGTAGTTGTCAGAAATAAAAAGAATTAGATGCATATATCCAAAGGTTATAATGTTCAAAAGTGACACATACCATGATACCTGCACCAATTACCTCATGGAGCAAGAGCCTTCTCCGATACAGGACCAGGCTGATGGTGATGGATGTTGTTGCTGTTGACAAGACGAATTTGATGAAAGAAGAAAAGGATGGGCCCTCCAAGGCCATGCTCAAGTCAATCTTGCTCTCGGTACTCCATGTCTAGGACTTGTGGGCCTCGAGACATGATCTCGTAGTTATCCCTAGAAATCAGGGATAACATTTGGCTCCAACTCAGGGACATGTGCTCACCGTAGAGCGCATGAGAAACTCAGCATCTATGGCATAACCTCCAGACCAGCTCAACTTGATAGGGGCATCATTAACAAAAATGGGGCAGTAATGCCACCCCAGCATATATATATATATATATA
>CBVK0100830463.1:0-26810 GCA_900067695.1 Picea abies
TGAAATAAAAAAATCAATATGCAAATGTGAAAGCAAACTAACATGAAATGTAAATGGTATAATACACGAAGAATGCCTACTTACCTTTACTTACCTGTGAAGTGAGGTCCCCCCACCTTGGTGGGGTTTAAGGAGGTGCCCGTTGATAGGTAATGGGCACCTTCTTCCTTCCAAAGTGAACAAGTAGTATGAGTTATCAACTGATTCCATTCCAACTTTGAAGGGTTCAAGCCATGACTGCGTGCTTCCTTTTACATTAGTTGGCTCTCCTTTCTGAGTATCCCATCCTTTTACATTAGTTGGCTCTCCTTTCTGAGTATCCCACATCCATACCATATCTCCCTCCTTATATTTTCTGAGTTTGTATTTGGTCGTTACCTGAACAACCTTGGTGTATTGTACTGAGGGAGGTGGGTGGGCTTCTGCTGCAAAAACTTCTTGTTGAGACGAGTGGATATGTACGTCATCTTCATGTTTCTTTAATATCTTGACTGTCTCGATTTCTTTGTTCTTGAATTCATCTAGAAGTTGTTGGTATTCTTCTTTCTTGGGCCATTCGATCTGATCAAAGTCTTCCTCTGTTGCAAAGGGCATGTCTTCTGGAGAGTATTTCTGAAGAGTTTGTATCATCTCGTTCTGCACTTTGTCATTATTGACAAGATGAACAATATCCTGCACATGATCCCCAGTTATTGGGACATTGAGTAGACGTCCTATTGTTCCATTTTTCAAAGGTAATCGCAAAAATGTGAGGTCCATCTCAAGGGATCCGCCTAACATTGCACCAAACTTTCTAGATAACAACATTCTCCACACATCTGGGACATCAACCACCAGAATGTCAATGAGGAGTGTCTTCTCTAGATACTCCTTCAAGCGCACTTCAACGTTTTCAACCACCTCATGTGTGGGTATTGCTTTAGATTCGAAACCACACACATTCCTGTAAGGCTGTGTGACCTTCAAACCCACTTGTTGCATGACTTTAAGTGACATCATGTTGGCACCCGCACCTGTATCTAGCATGCAATTGTTAAGATTTTTGTTGTTCATTGTCAAAGTCATGAAGAAAGGAGGGTTTTCACCATATTGGACCCTGAAATGATCAACTTGCAACATAATAGGGGGGTCCATAGGTTCATCTGATCCCAAAAAGAAAGTATCGAAGCGTTCCTTGATGGATGGGATATTGATTGCTTCTCTTAGGGGAAAATTTACATGCATCTTTGATAATGCCCCTTCGAAGTCAAAATTTAGGTCAACCTTACCAACCTTGGATGTCTTAGGAAGAAGCACCTCCAGGGGTGGGGGTTTTTCCAGATCAGCAGTAGGTTGTTTTGAGTTCTTCCTTCTGTATACCTGAACTTCTTGTTTCTTTAGATTTTCTCGTGATTCCTGATCCAGGTTGTTTATTACCGCCATCCTTGCTCCTCTAGCTGCTTCCTTCATGGCCTCTTCATGTTCTATATCTGTGATATTTATCTGAGGAAACTCCATGAAGCAATCCATATTGTTGACTTGCTGATGGCCAGCGTTATAAGGACATTCATGTTCCCAATGTGCCTCACTGCACTCCAGACACCAGGGATTTTCATCAACAATGTTTGTAGGGGCCAAGGTATTTGGAACTTCATGCTCATTCTTTGGCTTGTAAAATTGGTTCCCTTTCTGGAATTGTCCTTTGTACGGGGTCCTGGGTGCTTGGGTCTGAGACTTTTCAAGTCTGACAATCCTGCTCATCATTTCTTCTTGATTCTTTATGATGCCATCCATGGAGGCTTATAGTTTGCTGATACTGGTACATAGATCTGAAGTAGGCTCACCATTGTGTACTATTTTCTGCTTAGTATCTGTTCTCCCCCTCGGGTTAGCAAAAGGCTCAATTTTAGCTGAAAGGAGGTTCCCCTCTATATTGGTGGCAAGCTCTTGGGATTTTTGAATGGACTGGGGGGTTTGTCTCTAAGAAGATACCCTAGTTGGCCATTGAAGGATCTGGTGTAAATATGGACAAGGTAGTCATCTTTCGGGTGATGGCTTGTGGGAATTCTTTGTAGCAATGTCTCGAATCTTGTGTGAAACTCCCGAATGGACTCATTTTCATACTTAGCAAGGCTATTTAGTTGTGTGGGAAGCATATTAGGGTCTTCTTTGATACTCCATCTTTTGAGAAAGGCTTCTTCAAGTCTATCTATGGTTTTGATGCTTCCATCGGGAAGGTTGCTTCAGCATCATCACTGATGGGGTGAAGTTGAAAGAATGCCTAAAAGTTGCTCATATGCTCTTTGGCACTGATTGCATCAGTACCGGTGAATTTAGGCAACCACTTTTCATACTTGGGTGGCATTTGCCTAAGGTAGCCTGGTATGGCTGACATGTCTAATGGCCTGAAAAGGGTATATGACCATTGTCTTTGATTGTTGGTTGGGTTCGTTGTAGCGGTCTGAGAGGTAGACATGATTCTTAAAGGAAGGCTCTTCCCGAAAAGTGATTTGACAATAGGAGAGTTTAAGGGAGGCTTCCTTCTGAAAGACAAAGGAGGATTGTTGAATCTCCTTCTAGTTTGTGGAGTCGCCAGATAGTTTACTTGAAACTACCAAAGAAAAGGGGAAAAAACGCCTTAGTGGAGTCGCCAGGTAAGCTTGTAAGAAAAGGTCTCTGAGGCAAGGCTTACCGAAAATATTTGTCATTTGAGGAGAATTGACTCAGTGTTCCCCGGAAACGGCACCAAAATCTTATCGCATAGTTTGTAGCTAGGTCAAAAGGCTAGGAGATAGAGGCCAAACTGGCGCAACAGGAACCTACCCCACCCAATGTCACCACAATGGGGAGGTTCTTTCTATTAAGGGAGGTTAGGCCCAGGGGAGATGTCCCCGGTAACCTGGAGTTTTGAAGAGGCTAAGGTATAAAGGTCAAAGTGAAATTCCCTCTTCACAGGTTACTACCAAGAGCAGATAGTCCGGCTAAACAACCAATAATGAAGTGTAGGCCCAAATGAGAACACCTGCCCGGAACAAAGCAACAACAAAACAATACATGCAGGCTATGATTCGATGGGTTAGTGCTTCATATAACTATATGATATCAATATATTAGCAATTATGAAAATAGATATTGACGAGATCAATGTTTATCAATATAGCAATGGAACAATATCAATTCATCAATAAATATCGAGATTATGTAGAAAACAATGTATCCAATCAATCCCTTACTCAATAAATGCTTCAAAACACCATCTAATTTCTTATAAAGAGAAAATGTTGCATTAAGATTGAACAACCAAGGATGACGTCAGCCTTATTAGGGTTAGTAGTTAGTTAGGGTTTCAATTTATAAATGTTTTAAGAGCTTGTTTAACCACTATCACTTCAACGTTGGAGACCTAAGATTAGTGCCTAAGGGTAAATGGAGTCAAATCAAGGGAGGACACAAGGTTGAAGGGAAAAGGCTAAGGACTAGAGGGGAGAGTTCTAAAGTTCTGCAATGGCAGGGCCCTAGAAACAAAACCCTAGGGGAAAGAGGCTCACTCCGGTGTTGCTTAAGCAAGGCCTCGTGCTCTTTCCTCCTTCCTTAGGTTTATCTTGGCAAAACGGCTAGCATAAAAGATAAATCAAGACATGAGAGTGAGGTGAGGGAGAGTGTTGAAAAGGAAAGGCCCTATCACCAAACTCTAGAAGCAGGATGGCCCTAGGTGTAGATAACCTAGGCTTGGGACGTCTCCTCCTTATTGACTTTTAAAAGGCATGACTAGCACAGGGGAAGAAGTAATAAGAGTGTAGCAATGGATAGGCTCTTCCTTCCTTCTTCAATGGCTGAAGGTTTCTCTTTTAGGGGACATGAGACAATGACCTACTTGTGTGTTTGTCCCCTAGGGTTTTAAAATCAGCAAAATTTATAATAAATGCAAGAGTATAAGACTATAACCATTCAATTAAGAAGTTTTGTAGAAAAAAAAAACTTACATATCGTGATGAAATAGCATGGAAAACCCTAGTTGTAAACCTTCCTTCAAGAGAAATGCCAAAACTGCCAAGAAAAGCCTTCCTTCAACAAGTGCGCCTCACTCAAAAAGAAGAAATACCCAAGTAGGGCGCAAAAATCAGATCTCACTAGGAGAGTGAGTTCTGTCTTATGTCAAAATGAGGATAAAACTCTTCAATATATACTGTATCAATGACCTTTAATTAAATTTAGATCATAAAAATTAGCCAACAAGGTTTTAAACCAAAATCATATTGTTTTTACATTAAAATGTCAAATTAAAACCCTATCTGAGCTGTAATGAAGGTAAAGCCCCTTCAAGGGAGGCGCTAGCCCCTTTTAGGGCAGATGAGACATCCAGGAGCAAAAGGTTAGCCCCCCAGGGGCCTCTCTAACATGCCACACATGCCATTGCTGCCCAGTCTGCCTCCAAGAATGACCATGATGTCATGGTAAGAATGGGGGCGCTCTGAGCCTTCCAAGGCCAATGTTCCACTGAAAAGGGGTCATTCCCCCTAGGCCAGGCTTTGCCAAAATGCCTCTGGTGAAACATCCTTCTTCTTCTCCAATGCAAAATCTTAATCAAACACTATCTTTTCTCTACCCCTCTGACGGGGTCTCAACAACCATCTGATGGGCTCTTCAGCCCCATGGAGGTCCGAACTATTCATCTCCCCATGTGTACCGGTCCAAATGGTACCTGTCCGTCGGGCATGGTCCTGTACATCAAAAAATTCTCCCTCCATGGGCTCATTTGTCACAGGGATCATAGCAATGTTAATCACATTTTCATCATTAATATTATCAAACATATGCATAAAAACCCTGATATATCATCCAATAGCTCGAAGACATTACAAAGACCTACAATACAGGGTTGAAGAAAAGGACAAGACACCCTATTGGGCTAGTATCCATAAGGAAAGGAAAGTCTCCAAGCCATTTCATCCAAGCCATGTAAAATGAGGTGGTGCAGATAAGGGATGTCCAGACATATGGGTAGAGTGAGAGCCAGGGATGCATGATATTACCTGTGGGTGCCTTTATAGAAGGCGAGTTGTACCTGTCATGGATGCAATTTTTTCCAATCCCTTTCTTGCCTTTATCCTTTTCTTTTCTTTATTTTCTTTTTCTTTTTATTTCAAGGACTAACCAGAGGACACTTCCTTGGCGTGGTGACCAGAGCTGACAATGTTACCCACAAGCACTTTCACAGAGATGATAAGGCTGGCTCGTGATGAGACCTCCTTTCCCTTGGCCATGCAACCAAAGGTCACTGCCTTGGCGTGGTAACCAGATGGTGGCAATGTCATGCTGTTAGGTACCCATGAACATAATAGGCTGGCTCGTGATGAGACCCCCTATCCTCTTGGTTAGGTCTTGTTTTTTTATTTTTTTCTTTGGGTCCCTCTTGTTTCTTGCTGAGAGGATTTTTATTTCCTTCTCGGGGATCCCTGGGCAGGGCATCTTGAGGTTTCATTTTTAGGCTCTTATCTTTTACCAGCTGCTTTTACCTTCTAGGCCTTTAGCCCTTTCTTCCCATGAGATAAGGTGCAACCCCACAAACAGATCATCCTAATGTCCGGAAAAGGGGAATGGGATAGATGAGCGGGAGATAAGATGAAAAAGTGATGGTATGATGGGAGTGGATGATGGATCTTCAGAAATCCCCCTGGTGGCAAACCAAAACCTATGGGTACAGGCTTGCTAGGACACCCTGTCAAACCCCCCAATCATGGTCAAGTGGGTTAATGTAAGATCCAAGCAGTCGTCAAAAATAAAAGGAATTAGATGCATATATCCAAAGGTTATAATGATCAAAAGTGACACATACCATGATACCTGCACCAATTACCTCATGGAGAAAGAGCCTTCTCCGATACAAGACCAGGCCGATGGTGATGGATGCTGCTACTACTAACAAGACGAATTTGATGAAAGAAGAAAAGGATGGGTGCTCTAGGGTCATGCTCAGGTCAATCTTGCTCTCAGTACTCCATGTCTAAGACTTGTGGGCCTTGAGACATGATCTCCTAGTTATCCCTAGAAATCGGGGATAACAGGCCTTTAGCGTCTTCTTCCCATGAAATGAGGTACATGCCCTTCTTGGGTCAATAAGCCCAATGACCTAAAAGATGGGGACAGGGAAGAGAGGTAGTAATGGAAAGTGGTAAGTATGAGTGGGAACAATATGACAACCATTCAAGGAAAACCCTTGGTTACAACCCTTTCCCCAAGGGTATCCACTTGCTAGGAAATCATGACAGTCACCAAGGTGAAATAAGGAAAAAAGAATATTCAAATTCCCCAAGTATTAAAGTGACACTTAGCACGATACCTAACTTGTTACCTCGTGGAGCAAGATCCACTGTCTTTCGAAAGAAAGCTGGTGTGGTGGATGCCATCATGACAAATGGAGAAGTATGGTGGTGAGGTGAGGCTCCATCCGTCTAAGTGAACACTATCGATCAATCCATCACTCAGTACTCCATGTCTGCAACTTGAGGGCCTCTAGACATCATCTCCTTAGTTATCCCTAGGAATGGGGGATAACAAGCCCCAAGGTTTAAAAATGGGGCTCCCCTCGCCCTTGAAATTAGGTATGCAACTAATGGCTCATATTTCAATTTGCAATAAGTACCAAGTACTAGATTTTGGGCAAGCGTGGACAACAAGCAGGTGACCTCCCCTGCTCCCACACTTTAGCCATCACCTTGCACAAGTCTGTATTAATTTCACATGCTAAGGAAGTCATGAGGTATATGGGATAATGATCTATCAAGTTAAACTTTGTTTTTTGGTGACCAAGAAGGGAGCCTTGGACGAATATTGGATTAGAGCTACAGGAGAAGAGGCGAGAAGAAGGGGGGTGTAGTTGGAGGCAGATTCATGGACGGGTTTGGAGCTCAGCGTTGGAGGGACAGAGTGGAGTTTTGGGACACCTCTCTTGGTGGGAACGTTAATGCATGTAATATTTTCTCTTGTCTCCAGGCATGTCTTGGGGTCGTTTATAGATTTGTTTGTCGTTCTTCTTGCTGGGAACTTGAATGGTGAAGGATGCACCTATTTCTTCTTCTGTTTGTTCATTTTAATATATCAAGAAGTTATCCCCCAAGGTTAATGTAGGGATATAGTCATAGGCTACAACAGAGCTATGGTGCGCAAGGTCTTTAAGTTTTTTTAACATAATGGACAGTCCCGAACTTAAGGAAATCTGAATGGTTTTGAGGTGATATGAGGAAATTATCTAGGCCAATAGTCGGGCTTGTTATAACGCAAGTTGTAGGTTGGGAAAAGCCTGAACCAACCACAGAAAAAGTGCTACAACTTGGGAATCCTACACCCAATGTCACCTCGATGTAGGTCCCGCACTTCAAGGGTGACTAGGTCACTCTAGGGAGGCGATCCTGATGACCCTAGGGGGATTGAGATTGAGATGGATATGGATGGAAATGAAACCCCTATAGGTCAAGTCTAAGTGGAAAGAAAGGTAGGGAGAGATGCCTTGTAATTTAATAAATGGCTTCCCCACAATTATAGTACTTCTCCAGATGATTGTACCTTCCCGAGACACAAGAAAAAACACTTTACAATAGTATATGTTAGTTGGATCATAAAATTAATCTTGTTGTCCCTAATTTTCAGCAATAGATAACAGTATATATCAGAAATAAAAAGGTACTATAAGCTGCTCAATAAATGATAAATATCAAGTAGAAAATGCAAAAGAAAAACTAGTAAATGACTAGCTAAACTCAAGATGAAAAACCAATACTCTTAGCATAAAAGATAAGGATTTTGTAAACACTTGTCTGTAGCAAATTATATCAGCCTTATGTCTGTAACATTCAATGTATTACACCAAGAAAATCAGCCACTTAAATCTCCTCAAACTTTGCCAAAAAGTGCGCTAGGACAAGGAGAGTAAGTGTGCAAACTTTGAGCGAAAACCAATGGTTGATAAGAGAGTTATTAAAGCAAGTAAGTTAGGGTTTCTTCCGTCCTAATCTCTGAAGATACAATTTTGTAACATCAGAAATAAGTAGCCCCTAGATGGGGACTCCCTAGTGGCTGTAAGGTTCCCAAGGCACAAGGAAAACAATCCACTTTGCAAGAAGTGAAAATGACCAAAAATCACATTTCCCAATGCAATATTTAATTTCTCCAATGAAATAAATCAATGACTAGTGCCTTTACTGTTGGGTTAATGGAGTCACAAGGAGCTTAGAGAAGCTACCTCCTTGGGGGTGTAAGCCCTTTTACTCTCCAAGGCAAGTTTCTCTAAGATAGGGTTTAAGCTAAGAGGGTGTATGCCCTTATACTTCTCTTAACAAACACTTAATCAATGAGATGAAGAAAACAAATGATGAAGGCTATGGTGGGGGTGTATGCCCTTATACTTCCCACCTATCTCCTAGCATAACAATACTTGACTTGAATAAAATGATAGAAAGAGAGTAAAAACCATACCAAGATCAAGAGAAATGCTAAGACAATTCACCACAAGAGCTAGAGTGGCACCTCAAACATCCATGTGTCAAAGAGTGGCACCTCACCACCATGCCCTAGCCCCCCCAATATCATGACGTCAAGCTAAAAAATGGAATGTTTTGCCCCTCCTGGGAAAATCATTTGGCAAGTAGGGGGTGGGCTAGGTTGTCCAAGTCATCCTCAAGGCCGACCAAGTTTGATCTCTCTCATCTGGCATGCGGGCCTTTGGCATCCAACTTGTGGGCTTGTAGCCCCATGGAAGCCCAAGCTAGGCTTGTTCTCCCAAAATTGTCCACCAGCTAGGTCCTGCAAAGACAAATGAACATGCCCTCCAAGGATCTCAAGTCATAACATCATGATAAGTTCATACAATCAATAAGTAAGCCATCTAAGAATGTGCATAAAAGATCACCATATCAAACAATTAACAACTCAAAGACACTATGCAACTTATCAAGCTTAAGTATGGGAGGGTTGACAAGGTGTCCTATTGGGTAGATCTTGCCCTAGGTCAAGGAGAGCTCCCAAGAGGTCCCTCTCTAAGCCATGTAAAGTGTATGAGGTGGATGGGGTCAAGACTCAATGGGCGTAGGGCTCATGACATACTAGGGGTCATAGTGTCTCATTCATGGGTGCCTTTGTAGAGGGAGTGTGGTACCTTCGTCCGCAATGCACTTTTTCCAAGACCATCATTTGCCTTTTATATTTCTTCTTTATATTTTATTTCATAATAGCATAAGGAGAGATTGAAGGTCACTACCCTGACGTGGTGACTAAGTGGTGGCAATGTCACCCACAAATACCTAATGGAAATGAGAAGGATGGCTCGTGATGAGACTCCCTTTCTCTCATCCATGCAACTGAGAGTCATTGCCCTGGTTTGGTGACTAGATGATGACAATGTCATACCACTAGATATTCATGGACGTGATAAGTCAGCTCGTGATGAGACCTCCTATCCTTCAACTAACCTTTTAATCATTTTTTATTATATTGTGGGTCCCCTTTATTCAAAGATAATCATTTCATTGCTTTCTTCGGTGATCCCTGGGCGAAGCGTCTAGAAGGTTTATATAAGGCTTTTATCTTTTACCCAACACCAACCCCTTTGGGCCTTTATCCCCTTCTTCCCATAGAATGAGGGACAGCCCCTTCTTGGGTCAATACACCTTAAAATCCCAAGAGATAAGGAAATGGAGGGGAATAATGATGGAAAATGGTAAGTATGGCCGGGAACAATACAATGGCTCATTAAGGGATTTTCCAGTATCAAACCCATTCCCAAAGAAGACCAATTACTAGGGCACAATGTCAACCACCAAGGTGAAGCAGGGAAAAAGGCATAATGTCCAAGAACATATCATGAAATCTAGAGCAATCTAAGAGACACCATAATTAAATGGATTAGATATTGAAATGATGCTCACCATAATACTAACTTGTACCTCATGGAGCAAGGTCCACTGCCTTCCGGAAGCCAATTGGTGTGGTGGATGCCATCTGTAAACCTGTGACCATCTGTGGTGGTGAGTGGGTTTTCCATCTGTGCAAAGGGTATTGTTGATCATGTAGTCTCTTGGCATTCCCTATCTGCAACCTGAGGGCCTCGAGACATCATCTCCTTAGTTATCCACAAAATGGGGATAACAGGGCCATGATGTTACTCTCTAAAAAAGTTGGAAGAAATGGAACATGTAATACACTCTCGCGATGCCAATGTCATGGCCATTATCCACTAGCAGAGGCAAAGAGTCAATACATTGGAAGAAAAATGTGGTAGACTGCATACACTGGTTGCAGCAGTGCAATTAGATTGACTTTGGCATCCAACAACCTGGGAACGGGACTGCAAGGAATCAGGGAGGAAGACACCGCCAGCCAAAATAGAGACTCAATGGACATTGAGGAACCAAATCCTCCTCACTCCGACAGGGAAGAAGAAGAACAAGGTAGTGTCCATACTTAATTTCATGAATGCTTTTCAAATATGTATGTATTTTGGGTCAGTTTATCAAGGTAGCTACTAGTGGGATCACCTGAAAGTCTGGTATAAAATCAAAGTTTACAAATAGTATACTATGTTTAGAAAATAGGATTATGGAAAATCCTCTTTTTGGACAAAATTTTTGATGTATATATGAGCTATATCCCAGGGACAACCCCCTTTACAATATATAAAAATGCTCTTTCTATTTCAATTAAAAAAAGTGTGAACCTACCCATGAAGATGATCATGCATCCAAATATGAAAATATGCCTCGGGAAATGTGTACATGCATCAAAAACAACCTTAATGAGAGATTATGAATCAACATGTGTGATAATGGTCACTTATATCCACCACCTTGCAAGTTTCTAGTGGTAACACCTAGGAGGTTTTTACTATTATCACATAATCTAGCACTTGTGCAAAGCGTTCACAAGATGCTAAATTGTAATATCCCCCCTAGGTTACTGATATAACTTGTTGTGGACTGTTGTAGTATTTAATGTTCTCTGGTTCAATTGATTTGTCAAATAGTTTGCTCACCACCTCTAGAAGCACACTATATTTCCCTTTCCTCTGCTGTTGTAAGTTTTACTGCTGTGTGGGACTTTAATCAAACACTTTGTAACTTAGCCCAGCCCACTGTAATCCTTGATTGCATGCTAATATATTATTTTAAGGTGATTGTTTGGTTGTGTTTCATGCATATTCTGGTTTAAGGATTGTGACAAACAATTTGTAACACTGCCAAATACACTAAATACCAGAGATGGATCACATCAAACAATTATACTGTAAATGACTTAATAGACAGCAAGGAATAGAGCCAATGGGAGTGTTTATTATTATTCTAAATAAGAACTGTTACACTCATAAGTAACTCACAATTCCACCATGAAAAGCAAATGTATTACAGCTGGCTGTAAGTATGCTAGTTGTAACAGTGATTGAGACCCCCACGATCCTGCTGTAAAGATAACCTCCAGCCCTCCAGATCTGGGTTGCCCCAATGCCATGGTCTCTCTCTTGAAGAATCTTGCTCCCTCTACCAAGAAATTGGCCCAGCAGTGAGTGAACTTGTCCCTGGTCTGCTGCCACAAGAGATATCAGCTCCTATCTAACAGCAATAAGATATGCACATTGAAGTGGTGGCTCCTCCAGTAGAGATACGGGATTCCTAACAATGGATCGGCTTCAACAAGTAGAAGATTTGGCTAGCCACCAGAAATTTGGTCTGTGTGTTGAGAACTCAGCTCCCAATTAACAACTCGGTCTGGCACCAGAGATATCAGCCCTTCTAATTAAGAAAACAACCCATCTAGTTAAGAAAATGGCCCAGCTAGCTAACTCGACCTTTGCAGCCAAAGAACTCAGCCTTTAATGATAGAAATTGGTCTCTACTTGAAGATAGCAACCTGCATAAAAGAGTATATCCTCTAAAACCCTGAACTACTACAAAAAGATAGATCAAACCAACAGATGAAGCTCCAATGGAAATCCCGGATGGATTTCCCTCGTCTAGCTAGGGTGAATATTGCACCACCGAAACCAAACCAATAATGGAAAGGTTTTGCCAAAACTTCAATGAAAACTTGGCTCTCAAGAGAACTTAAACAATATATCAAATCATAATGAGGAAGGTGAAGTGCTACCCTTCCTTTATACTTTTCCAAACCCCTTTTAGATCTTTCCTCGTTGACTTTATCCACATGATCCTTATTTCCCTTTTTCTTTTAATTTAATTACCCTTTTTAACCACTTTTTAATGTTGGAAAGTGCTTAATTGGATTTTAAGACATCCTCGGACGTCGGAAGTCCCTTTCTCATCATCCCATCCTTTAGATATTTTTGTCACGGTTCCAACGAGCTATTACACGAAGGTATCCCTTCAGATCATATGATCCAAATAGAACCTTTAGTATAATTAATTAAAGTATTGTAATATCCCAGATTCATCTAGTCTAGGAAACTCTGCTAATGTGTATGTATGATTAATTGTTTACAGCATATAAATGAGCATACAAATAATAATGGCAACAAAAGACTACAAAGCTTATATTATGATATCTCTACGGAGTACAAATGTTGAATGTGGCTGAATAAAATAAATCACTCGGCTAGATCAGTGACAAAATGATCTTAGCCAGAATACAATAAGTAAACTAAAACAATAGTACCCGATACTGAAGGAATGATGTGAAATCAATGGATGAAATGTAAACTCTGCTGCAAGCTATGACAACTCATACTGCAACTGCTGTAAGTTTGGAAAGTTCGCCCTGGTGGCTAGACCTCTCGGATCGGCTTGGGAACTATCCCAAACATTGCGCCCTGTTGTCCCTCTCAGCCCTGGTGACTGGCCAACCCTCTACTGGTATGTACGGACCCCGGATGGATCCCCTTGGGCAATTGCGCCCCCTCTTCTACTAGAAAACTAAGCCCTAGTGATTCCACTATCAGAATTGATAGATATGTGTCTCAAACCGATCACCCTGGCCTACTGTGAAATGGGTCAGAAGGATTTCCTTGGATCTGATCTGATGATCACTCGAGAACCCCAAATGTGTCCTCCCCAAGTGTCGCACCCTCAACGGCTGGAAAATGTGCCCCAGATGATTTCTTCGTTGGAATATGACGAGAAACCGGGAAAAATATGCGCCTTTCCTTCCTCTCAAATGGGTCGGAAGGGATCTTTGGATTCTCCCTGGATGGGACAAGTCGACTCAATACCTCCTCAGAAGTTGCGCCCTCACCCTGACTAAGTGCACCCTTGTTGCTGGAAACTGTATAAATGTTGTTGAAGATTGATGGAAGACCTGTGTGATCTCCCTCGTGACTAGGGTGTGTCTCTCAACACCGAAATCAACCACTGGTGTATTCCTCCTAGAATCCACTGAGCTCTCTCTCCTAAGATGCGCCTCTCTCCTCAATGACAAGTCAATATTTGCATAATGATTAATTAGGTCGCTTTACCTTCTCTTATAGCTTCCCGAAACCCTAATTCACTGTTGACTCTAATTTTAGCTCATATGTTCTATTTTTTATCTCAAGTTGGTTTAAAAGCGCTTTTAGCCACTTTTAGCTCAATGTCTCTTTCAAATTATAACACCCTTGGCTGGAATGACCTCTAGTAACCGTGTTTACCACTTTCTGGCCCTGGTTATATTATAATGGAGCTTTTTAGACCATTAATCCTCCTTTCTGGAGCTCCTATTTGGAAAGGGACATTACAATCCTCCCTTCCTGAAATTTCCTGTCCTCAAGCAATACTAGTCCAGGGTGCTGCAACACATGCTCGCTCTCCCAGGTAGCATCCTCTACTGGAATCCCTCTCCATCTGATCAAACACTCTTTGATGACCCTTCTCCTAAGTTTCCTCTCTCAGAACTCCAGTACCTCCTCTGGAACCAACTCCAACTATCCCTCCTCATCTAATGGGGGAAGCTCCTCTGATGTGCTGATGAATTGTCCCACCGTCTTCTTGAGGCAAGATACATGGAACATGTTATGAATCTTCCTCCCCTCTGGAAGCTCTAGCTCATAAGACACCTCACCTACCCGACGCATAATCCTGTAAGGTCCATAAAATATGGACTTGAGCTTCTTGGCCCCACTCTTCTTCAGAGATGACTGCCTATAAGGTTGGAGTCTCAAGAAAACCAAATCCCCAATATCAAAGATGTGCTCTATCCTGTGCATGTCTGCACTCATATTCTGTCGATTCAGTGTTGTTTGCAGGTTCTCTTTTAGAAAATTGAGAATTCCCTGACTCTCTATGATCCAATCCTTCACCTTGGGAGCTCTGCTCTCCCCAAAAACCAAGTCTACCAAAGTGGGAGCATCATACCCATACAATGCTCGGAAGGGTGTCATACCAATGGACATGTGGAAAGTGGTGTTGTAGAAATTCTCTCCTAAATGTAGCCACCTGACCCATGTTCTCTGTTGTCCACCCACATAGTTCCTCAAATACCCTTCAACCCACTTGTTGATGATCTCGGTCTTCCCATCTTTCTGAGGGTGATAGTTGGTGTTGGGTGTCAACTCTGTCCCCACCAATCTAAACAACTCCCTCCAGAATGTCCCAATAAACCGACTGTCCTTGTCACTAATGATGTTCCTCGACAACCAATGAAGTCCGAAGACCTCTTTGAAGATTAACTCAGCTACCTGAACTGCACTGTACTCTATCGGTATTGCATAGAAGTGAGCAAACTTGGTCAATCTATCGACCACTACATAGATGTAGTCCTTACACTGGACCTTGGGTAGGCCTTTGATGAATTCCATCGATATGCTCTCCCATTTCTTCTCTGGAATGGGAAGTGGTTGAAGTAGCCCTGCTAGAAGCATATGCTTTGACTTGTTTTACTGACAAGACACACACTCACTGATGTACCTCATAACGTCCTGTTTGAGGCCCTTCCATGAGAACCTCTCCATGATTTGCCTGTAGGTTTTGAAAAACCCTTCATGGCCTACTAGTGGTGAATCATGAACTGTTGCAAGGATCTTCTTCTTGAGCCTTGAATATAGTACTAAGTAGACTCTGTCCTTGTATAATATGACATCGTCAATGACCTTGTACCTGTCATCCTGAATCTTTCCATCCAGAACCTCACAAGCGAACTTGTTCTTGGAATATTCCACTAACAAGTGGGATTTCCAATCTGCTGAAATCTACATCAAAGAACATGTCACGGGTCTCCTAGATAGCGCATTGGCCACAATGTTCTTCTTCCCTTTGACATACTCTATGTCGAATTCGAAGGCCTGCACCTTCATCACCCATTTCTATTGGCACTCACTGAGATTCTTCTCCTCAAGGAAATACTTTACACTGTTGTGATCTGTTTTGACCACGAATTTGTTGCCCACCAAATATTGTCTGAATTTGGTCAAGGCATGCATGATTGCCAACATTTCCTTGTCATAAATGGAGTACAACCTCTCGGGTTGACTGAGCTTCCTGCTCTAGAATACAATGGGGTGACCTCCTTGCATAAAAACTGCTCCGATACCCTCGCCGAACGCATCACACTCTAGTACAAATGGTAAAGTGAAGATTGATAATGTTAACACTGGACATGTGCCCATGACTTCCTTCATGTGATCAAAGGATTTTTGTGATTCATCGGTCCAGATGAAAGCCCCATGCTTGGTGAGATATGTCAGTGGTGCTCCAAGCTGAGAAAAACCCATGACAAACCGCCTGTAATAATTGCATAACCTGAAGAGGCTCCTCAACTCTGTCACATTCCTAGGCATTGGCCAATCTAGAATGGCCCTGATCTTCTCCTAGTGTACCTGTACCCCCTATGCACTGATGATGTGGCCCAAGTAAAGTAGCTCTTTCATACCGAACTCACACTTGGACTCTTTGGCATATAGTGACTGCGCCACCATGATGCTCAATACCTCATCTGAGTGCCTCATATTTTCCTTCCATGTCTTGTTGTAGACCAAGATATCATCAAAGAAAACCAAGACTGATTTCCTCAACTGATCCCTGAATATGTGGTTCATGCAAGACTAAAATGTAGCCGGCATTGGTTAGCCCTAATGGCATAACCAGAAACTTGAAATGACCAAAGTGAGATCGAAATGTCGTCTTCTCTATGTCCTGCTCTCGAATGTTGATCTGATGATACCCAAAGTATAGATCAATCTTCGAGAAGAAAAATGCCCCATGCAGTTCATCCATCAACTCGTCAATGCCAGGGATAGGATACCGGTTCTTGATGGTTTTCTTTTTCAAGGCCCGGTAATTAATGCACATCCTCATGGTACCATCCTTCTTCATAACTAAGACAATTGAAGAAGCGAATGGACTGATGTTAGGTTTGATGTGCTCCATCGCTAGAAATTCCTTAATTTCTTTCTCTTTCTCATCCTTGAACCTTGTAGGATGATGATAGGGTGGTGTGATCATAGATTTGTCCCCCTCCTCCAACTCAATGGTGTGCTCAAACCCCCTGCCAAGCGGTCTCCCTGGTGGAATCGAACCAAAAACCTGTTGATGTCATCCCAACAAGTTCCTGATCTCTGTTTGATACTGTTGTCGACCCTCTGAATCCTTCCACGTAGTGATCAAGCACTCTATGGCATATGCTACCTCCCAATGTCTGAATATCCTCTCCATCCTTTTGGCTGAAACTGTCATGGGTTCTCCTGTCGACATGCCCCTCAGAACAACCCTCTTCTAGTCACTATCTATGAATGCCATCTCCAAGGTTTGATAGTTGGTGGTGATTTTTCCCAATGTGATCAACCATTGGACTCCCAATACCACATCTGTGTCAGATAGGTCAACCACATAAAATGTGTCTCTCACTGTGTAGTTGCCTAACTTTATCTCCAAGTCCAGAACTCTGTCTAGACACTCCACTGTATGGCCATATTCTACTGCAACATCAAACCCCTCAAACTCCTATGTCCGAAGGGCCCATCTTGATATCAATGAAGCATAAATGAAGTTGTGGGTGGCCCCACCATCTATCAGGGCGATTGTCCATTGTCCCTGAATAGTCCCTTTGATCTGGAGGGTATCATACCTGGGAACACCAAAAAGGGTTTCTATGACTCCCCCTTTGTTGGTTTCCATCTGTTATCCTACTCATGAGGCTATGGAACTATCGATGGGTGGGTCCCTGCCGGTGTCAGTGGTCTACGGGGAGGTTGCTCCTCTGCTTGTGTTGGATCCTCCTTTGAGCTAGTGGATCCAATGTCATGCTCCTCCTCCTCACTGTCCACACTGTCTGCTGCCACCTCAATATAATGAATCTCTCCCTTGCCCATGCACCTATGGCCTAGGACCCAGGGGTCTTTGCAGGTGAAGTAAAGCTTCTTCCTCATAAGCTCTTGCCTCATCTCATTATCCAACTTCTCCTTGCTCTTCCATTCTCTTTGGAATGGATTCCTATCTCTATCTCTCTATGGTATGAAGGGTTTGTAAAAGGGTTTAGTATTTACCGCTAATTTTGCTAAATCTCGAGTGCGTAAGATGGAATGCTGCAAGGTGTGAGGCCTGTATGCCTTCACCCATCCTCTCAAGGGTTCTGTGAGCCACTCTGTGAATAACATGATCAACCTAGGCTCGGATATATCTGTTACTACCACTTCCACCTGTTGAAACTCTGTGATAAATGCCTTTGTTGTGCTAGTTTGTCTCAACTGGGCTAGATCCCTGAAATGGATCTCTGGGTCCCTCCTGTCAAACATGTCCATGAGTCTCTCCATGAACTCCCTGTAGGAGGTGATGTGATTGTGTCCCAACATCACCAGTCCATGATTCCACCACTCGTGTGCGTCACCCTCTAAGTGTAGGGTAGAAAAACTGATGGCTTATGTCTCGGTCATCTGGTTGAGCTTGTAGTACGTGTCTAGCTTTTGTACCCAAGCTCTGGTTGTGCATTTGGACGATCCATCAAAAGAAGGTATAGTGAGTTTACCAAGTTTCCGGATGAAATCAATATTATGTCCTCGCTGATGCTGATGTCCTCTCTAAGGCTCTCTGGGGCAGTTCCTGAGTCTGAGTCTACAATACTCGATCAAGGTCATGTCCTAATGGAAGTCACAGCCCAATGCTGCATATTGCCTCTTATACTCTGCAATGTCCTTCGACTGAGTGGGAGGCCTCTTTGTTATTGATTGATGTGTTGCTATTGGGGTTTCCCTCTGGAAACTGGGGAACAATGGCCTGGGAATCCTACTCGAAGAGGTGTATGTGCAAGTAGGTGATTGGGGTCTACTGCCCACCCCTGAGTTCCCCTATGCTGCATGTGGGGCTTTTGTGCCCACTATAGCCAATCTATCATCCATCTACTCCAACGAATGAGTCATGGCCTGCTGACTCACTATCAGATTACTGAGTGCCTGCATGAAGGTTGCCTCTGGTTCCATGAGGGACTTACCACTTCCCTCTGCCCTCTCATATCTGTCTCCTAACATCCTCTTTGCCTCATGATCATCCTCATGCTCTGCCCTTCCCTTTGCTTCCCTGTGTGCCTCTTCCTCTTCCTCTAAGTTGGGAGGAAAAGGGGGAAAATAAGGTCTAGGTCTTCCCTCCTTGCATCTATTGTAAGTGACATATTCGTCACCTAGTGCTCACGGCCCCCTGGGTCCTCTGCAGCACTCATCATCTTTAGTCACAGGCTGGAAAGACTAAAGCTCTGATACCATTGTAATATCCCAGATTCGGCTAGTCTAGGAAACTTTGTTAATGTGTGTGTATGATTAATTATTTATAGCATATAAATGAGCATACCAATAATAATGGCGACAAAAGATTACAAAGCTTATATTATGATATCTCTGCGAAGTGCAAATGTCGAATGCAGATGAATAAAATAAATCAGTCGGCTACATCAGTGACAAAAGGATCTTAGCCGGAATATAATAAGTAAACTAAAACAATAGTACCCGATACTGAAGGAATGTTGCGGAATCAATGGATGAGATGTAGAATCTGCTGCAAGGTACGACAACTCATATGACAACTGTTGCAAGTCTAGAAAGTTCTCTCTGGTGGCTAGACCTCTCAGATCAACCTGGGAACTGTCCCAAACAGTGCACCTTGTTGTCCCTCTCAGCTCTGGTGACTCACCAACCCTTTGTTGGTATGTCTGGACCCCGGATGGATCCCCTTGGGGAAATGCGCCCCCTCTGCTACTGCAAAAATGCGCACTAGTGATTCCACAGTCGGAATCAATTGATATGTGTCTCAAAATGATCGCCCTGGCCTACTGTGAAATGGGTTAGAAGGATTTCCTTGGATCTGATCCGATGATCACTCGGGAACCCCAAATGTGTCCTCCCCAAGTGTCGCACCCTCAACGGCTAGAAAATGCACCCTGAATGATTTCTCTTTCGGAATCTGACGAGAAACCGAGAAAAAGATGTGCCTTGCCTTCCTCTCAACTAGGTCGGAAGGGAATCTCTAGATTCTCTATGGATGGGACAAGTCGACTCAATACCTCCTCAGAAGTTGTGCCCTCACCCTGACTAAGTGTGCCCTTGCTGCTAGAAACTTTATAATTGCTGCTGAAGACTGATGGAAGACCTATATGATCTCCCCATTGACTAGGGTGTGTCTCTCAACACCGAAATCAACCACTGGTGTATTCCTCCTAGAATCCACTAAGCTCTCTTTCCTAAGATGCACCTCTCTCCTCAATGACAAGTCAATATATGCATAATATTGTCAATGTTTATCAATATAGCAATGAAAATAATGTCATTTCACCAATAAATACTGGAACAATGTGGCATTCAATGTAACCAATCAACACTTTATTCAATTAATGCCTTAACCACCATTCAATTGCTCATAAAGTAAAACATTGTTTCAATGAAGATGAAATATCCAATGATGACGTCAACAACTTAGGGTTAGTAGGTTAGTCTAGGCTAGGGTAAGTGTAGTTAGGGTTTCAATCAAAAAGTCTTGAGAGTGTTTAGATCAAGTTCTTACTTCAACTTTGGAGGACTTAGATCAATGCCTTAGGGTTTAATGGAGTCATAAATGAAGGACGCAAGAGTTGAAGGGGATGATACTTTAAGGACTAGAGGGATAAGTTTTGAAGTGATGCTAAAGCAGGGCTTCAAAATCATAACCCTAGGGGAGAGAGGCTCACTCTGGTGTTGCTAAAGCAAGGCCTCGTGCTCTCTCCTCCTTCTCAGCAAACAACTAGCTCAAATGAGATACAAAATCAAGACAAGAGGGCTTAAAGAGGGAGAGTGTTGCTAAGGCAAGGCTCTTTCATCAAACCCTAAAAGAAAACGGCCCTAGGTGTAGATGACCTAGGCCTAGGACGTCCTCTTCCTCTTGAAGTCAAAATGGTATGGCTAGCTAAAGGGAGGAAGAAAAAGGAGTGTAGCTATGGCTAGGCTCTCTTCTTCTTCTTCAATGTCTAAAAACATTTCTATCAGGGGACATGAGACAAGGACCTACTTGTGTGCTTGTCACCTAGGGTTTTGATTCAACAATTCATAAATACATGCAAGAAATTAAGACTACAACCATTCATTTAAGAAGTTTTGCAGAAAAATACTTACAATTCATCAAAAATAACCATGCAAACCCTAGTTGTAACACCTTCCTTGAAGAAAAACACCATAGAATGCCAAAAATCTCTTCCTTCAACAAGTGCGCCTTCCTCAAATCAGCCAATAACCCAAATAGGGCGCAAAAAATCAGACCTCACTAATGTGTGAGTAAGTTGTGATGCTAAAATGAGGATCAAAATCCTCAATATATACTGTATCAATGACCTAATTTCACTTTTTAGGTCATAAAAAGGCCGACAAGGCCATAATGTCAAAATCATATTGTTTTTACATTAAATGCTAAGTAAAAACCCTAATTAAGCAAGAAAGAGAGTAAAAATCCCCTTCAAGGGAGGCGCTAGCCCTTTCTAGGGAAAATGAGACATCCAAGAGCAAAACGTTAGCCCCCCAGGGGCCTCTCCAACATGCCACACGTGCCACTGCTGCCCAGTCTACCTCCAAAAGCGTCCATGAAGACAGATGACATCATGGTGAGGATGGGGATGTCCTAAGCTTTCCAAGGCTAGCGTTCCACTGAAAAGGGGTCAGTCCCCCTAGGACTAGTCTTGCCAGAGTGTCTCTGGTGGAACGTCCTCTTCCTCTCAGGTGAAAAACCTTTGATCAAGCTCTGTCCTGTCTCTGCCCCCTGATGGGGTCTCAACATCCATCTGGTGGGCTCTTCATCCCCATGGAGGTCCGAACTGGTCATCTCCCCATGTGTACTGGTCCAAATGGTACCTGTTCGTCGGGCATGGTCCTGCACATCAAAAGCTACGCCCTCCATGGCCTCATTAGTAACAGGGATCATAGCAATGTCAATCACATCTCATCATCAATATTATTAAACATATGCATAAAACCCCTAGTACATCAGTCAATAGCTCAAAGACATTACAAAAACCTGCAATACAAGATTGGAGAAAAGGACAAGGTGTCCTATTGGGCTAGTGTCCACAAGAAAAGGAGAGTTTCCAGAAAGATCTCATCCAAGCCATGTAAGAGAGGTGATGTGGTTAGGGGATGTCCAAACATGTGGGTGCAATGAGGGCCAAGGATGCATAAGTGTTACCTGTGGGTGCCTTTGTAGAAAGCGAGTTGTACTTGTCATGGATGCATTTTTTCCAAGCCCATTCTTGCCTTTATTCTTTTTATTTGTTTTTTTTTTTTCAGGAGCTAAACAGGGAACACTTCCTTGGCATGGTGACTAGAGTTGATGGCGTTACCCACAAGTACTTTCACAGATATGAGAAGGTTGGCTCGTGATGAGACACCCTTTCCCTTGGCCATGCAACCAAAGGTCATTGCCCTGGCATGGTAACCAGATGGTGGCAATGTCATACTATTAGGTACCCATGGACCTAATAGGATGGCTCGTGATGAGACCCCGTATCCTCTGTCTGGGTCTTGTTTTGTTATTTTCCAGGTCCCTCTTGTTTCTTGCTGAGAGACTTTTTACTGCCTTCTCGGGGATCCCTGGGCGAAGCATCTCAAGGTTTTATTTTTAGGCTTTTGTCTTTTACCAGCTGCTTTTACCTTCTGGGCCTTTAGCCCCTTCCTCCCACGAGATAAGGTGCAATCCTGCAAATAGGTCAACCCAATGCCTAGACAAGGGGAATGGGATAAATGAGTGGGAGATAAGATGAAACAGTGGTTCTATGATGGGATCGGACGATGGCTTTTCAGAAATTCTCCTAGTGGCAAACCAAGACCTATGGGCACAGGCTTGCTAGGGCACCCTGTCAATTTGGGCACCCTGTCAATTTCCCCAAGCATGGTCAAGTGGGCTAATGTAAGATCCAAGCAGTCGTTAGAGATAAAAGGAATTAGATGAATATATTTAAAGGTTTCAATGATCAAAAGTGACACATACCATGATACGTGGACCGATTACCTCATGGAGCAAGAACCTCTCGTGATATAGGAACAAGTTGATGGTGATGGATGTTGCTACTGCTGACAAGACAAAAGATCATGAATGAAGAAAAGGTGGTCCCTCCAAGGCCATACTCAGGTCAATCCTGCTCTTGGTACTCCATGTCTAGGACCTGTGGGCCTCGAGACATGACCTCCTAGTTATCCCTAAAAAGTGGGGATAACATCTGGCTCCAACTCAGGGACATGTGCTCACCATAGAGCGCATGAGAACCTCAGCATCTCTGGCATAACCTTAAAAATTGCTCAATCTCAATAGAAGTATCAGTAACAAAATTGGGGCAGTAATGCCACCCCAACATACATACATACATACATACATACATACATATATATATATATATATAGAGAGAGAGAGACTGAAATAAAACAATCAATAATGCAAATGTGAATGAAAACTAACATGACATGCAAATGGTATAATACATGAATACAAAATGCCTACTTACCTGCACTTACCTGTGAAGTCAGGTCCCCCCACCTTGGTGGGGTTTGAGGAGGTGCCCGCTGATAGGTAATGGGCACCTTCTCCCCTCCAAAGTGGACAAATAGTATGAGTCGTCAACTGATTCCATTCCAACCTTGAAGGGTCTGAGCCATGATTGAGCGCTTCCCTTTACATTAGTTGGCTCTCCTTTCTGGGTATCCCACATCCACACCATGTCTCCTTCCTTGTACTTTATGACTTTGTATTTGGTCGTCCCTTGGACAACCCTAGTGTATTGTGCTGGGGAGGAGGGTGGGCTTCTTCTGTAAACACTTCCTATTGGGATGGTGGAGTTGTACGTCATCTTCAGCTTACTTTAATATCTTCACTGTCCCAATCTCTTTGTTCTTGAATTCATCTAGGAGTTGTTGGTATTCTTCTTTCTTGGGCCATTTGATCTAATCAGAGTCCTCTTCCATTGCAAAGGGCATATCTTCTAGAGAATACTTTTGAAGATTTCGTATCATCTCGTCTTGTTCCTTGTCATTGTTGACAGGGTGAGTAATATCTTGCACATGGTCTTCGGTTATTGGCACATTTAGGAGACGTCCTATTTTTCCATTTTTTAAAGGCAATTTCAAAAACGTGAGGTCCATATCGAGAGTGCCACCCAATATTGCAGCGATTTTTCTGGACAACAACATTCCCCACACATCTGGGATGTCAACTACCACGATGTCAATGTGGACTACTTTCTTCAGGTACTCCTTAAGGAAAACTTCCACATTCTCGACTACCCCATGTGTGGGTATAGCTTTAGATTCGAAACCACATACATTCCTGTAAGGCCGTGTGACCTTCAAACCCATTTGTCGCATGACTTTAAGTGACATCATGTTGGCACTTGGCCCTGTATCTAACATGCAATTCTTGAGGTTTTTGTTGTTCATCATTAAAGTCATGAAAAAGGGAGGGTTCTCACCATATTGGACCCTGAAATGATCGACTTGCAACATAATAGGGGGGTCCATGGGTTCATTCGATCCTAGAAAGAAAGTGTCAAAGCGTTCTTTGATAGACGGGATTTTAATGGCTTCTCTGAGGGGAACGTTTACATGCATTTTTGATAATGCCCCTTCGAAGTCAAAGTTTAGGTCAGCCTTCCCAGCCTTGGATGTCTTGGGAAGAAGTATTTCTAGGGGTGGGGGCTTTGTCTGGTCAGTAGTAGGTTGGTTCAAATTCTTTCTTCCATACACCTGAAATTATTGTTTCTTTAGTTTCTCTCTTGATTCTTGGTCTAGTTTGTTTGTTACTACCATTCTTGTTGACTTGGCCACTTCTTTTACGACTTTCTGATGTTCTACATTGGTGATATTTATTTGAGGAAAATCCATGAAATGGTCCATGTTGTTGACTTGTTGATGGCCATTACTATAAGGACACTCATGTTCCCAATGTGCTTCATTGCATTCTAGGAACCAAGGATTTTCATCAACAATGTTTGTAGGGGCCAAGGTGTTTGGAACTTCTTGCTCATTCTTTGGTTTATAAAATCGGTTCCCCTTCTGGAATTGTCCTTTGTATGGGACCCTGGATGCTTGGGTTTGAGATCTTTCCAAGCTGAAAATCCTACCCATCATTTGCTCTTGATTTTTTATGATACCATCCATAGAGGCTTGAAGCTTGGCGATACTGGCACATAGGTTTGAAGTAGGCTTGGTGTTGTGAACTATTTTTGGTTTGCTGTCTATTCTCCCACTTGGGTTAGCAAAAGGCTCAATCTTGGATGAAAGGAGGTTTCCCTCTATTTTAGTAGCGAGCTCTTGGGCTTCCTGAATGGACTAGGGGTTTTTATCTCTAAGAAGATACCCTAGTTGGGCATTGAAAGATCTGGTGTAAACATGGATGAGGTAGTCATGTTTCGGATGATGGCTTGTGGGAATCCTTTGCAGCAAAGTCTCAAATCTAGTATGGAACTCCCGAATGGACTAATTTTCGTATTTGGCAAGGTTATTTAGTCGAGTGAGGAACATGTTAGGGTCTTCTTTGACACTCCATCTTTCGAGAAAGGCTTCTTCAAGTCTATCCATGGTTTTGATGCTTCCATCATGAAGGCTCAAGTACCAATGCCTTGAGGCATCATAAAGAGTAGTAGAGAACAACTTCATGACTAGATCTTCAGCATCATCACTAATGGGGTGAAGATGAAAAAATGCCCAAAAGTTGCTCATGTGCTCTTCGACACTGATTGCATCAGTACCGGTGAATTTAGGCAACCACTTCTCATACTTGGGTAGCATTTGCCTAGGGTAGCCTGGTATGGCTGACATGTCTAACGGTTTGAAAAGAGTAGATGACCATTGTCTTTGATTGTTGGCTGGGTTCGTTGTAGCGGTCTGAGAGCTAGACATGATTCTTAATGGAAGGCTCTTCCTGAAGAGTGTTTTGACAACAGGAGAGTTCTTGGGAGGCTTCCTTCTGAAAGACAAAGGAGGATTATTGAACCTCTTTTTAGTTTGTGGAGTCGCCAGATAGTTTACTTGAAACTACCAAAGAAAAGGGAAAACACCCTAGTGGAGTTGCCAGGTAAGCTTGTAAGAAAGGCTCTTCGAGGCAAGGCTTACCAAAAATATTTGTCGTTTGAGGAGAATTGACTCAGTGTTCCTCGACAACGACAACAAAATTTTATCGCACAGTTTGTAGTTAGGATAAAAGATGGGTGTGAAAATGGAAAACTGGCGTAACTTGAACCAATCCCACCCAATGTCACCTCGATAGGATGGTTCTTTCTGTTTAGGGTGGTAAGGCCCAGGAGAGACATCCCCGGTGACCTGGGGTTTTGAGAAGGCAAAGGATTGTAAGATAAAAGGTGAATTCGCCCCTCACAAGTAACCACTGAGTAGATAGTTCGACTAATAGCCAATAAAGAGAAGTAAAACCAAGAGATAGATGTGCACCTGCCTGAGACAAAGCAACAAGAAATAGATATATGCAAGCTTACTTCACTTGGTTAGTACTTCATAAAATCAATGACTATCTGACATATAAGAAATTTAATAATGAATATTTACGAAGTCAATGTTTATAAAATAGCAATGATGCACAATGTCACTTCTTCAATAAATGCTAAGAAAACGTGGCATTCAATATAATAATCAACACTTCATTCAAGTAATGCCCTTAAATAACCATTCAATGCTCATAAGTAGGATTATTAGTTGCACAATGATGTTAATAGCAAGAGATGACAGCAACAATAAGTTAGTAGGGTTAGTCTTAGGCTAGGGTTAGAATGTTTAGGGTTTTGTTCAAAGTATTGAGAGTTGTTTTGATCATAATACTCACAAGCTTGGTTTTAGATTAGTGCGTTTATAAAGTTAATGAAGTCAAAAGGAGGATGCAGGGGTTGAAGGATCAAGGAAGAGTAAGGCTAAGGACAGGAGGGTCAAGCCTTGAGGTGTTGCTATGGCAAGGCCTCAAGGACAAAACCCTAGGGGAGAGAGGCTCACTTTGGTGTAGGGGAACTAGGCCTTAGTGCTCTCTCCTCCTTCCTTAACTCAATGGAAAAAAATGGCTAGCTCAGAAAGTGGCATAAGACTAAGACAAGAGGTCTTGCAGGAAACATGTTGCTATGTCAAGGCTTTACCAGCAAACCCTAGATGAAAAACGACTCTTCAAGGTGTAGGGGAACTAGGCCTTGAGGCGTCTTCTCCTTCTTAGGTAAAAAAGAAAAATGTCTAGCTTGGAAGAGGAAGGAAGAGTGTTGCTAAGGAAAGGCTCTATCTCTCTTCAATAAATGGCTCAAAATCTTGACGGGGACATGAGGCAAGGACCTACAATGTGTGCTTGTCACCTAGGGTTTATTTAGCAAATCATAACAATATATGTAAGAAATAACAATACAGTGAGATCGGAAGAGCGGTTCAGCAGGAATGCCGAGACCGA
>CBVK0100830466.1:0-32985 GCA_900067695.1 Picea abies
TTTAATGCTTCTAGATATTTGTATGCAATATAATTTACATATTCAATAAACATTCAATTAAATAGTTAATAACTTACTTTAATAATTAATACATTAATTTCTTATAGTAGTGTACATGGGTAGGGTATGTGTGCGTAGCTAGCGGACACATATCTCATGCATGTACTAATGATAAACAATCATTGCTTCTAGTGCATAGTTCCTATATGATCACTAAGACATGTAGGACACCAGATCAAGTAATGCATCATTTAATAATCTTAACGAACTAAATTATAATAATTCATCAATAACTCATTGTCATACTTAAAATACCATTAGGAAATCAAATAAGGTTTTAAACATGGTAGGAAACAAGTGAGTAAACAATAGTGGCATCTTTAATCCCCAATCAGTATTCTCAACTAACATCGAAGCATCCTTCCTTCCTAACCTACTTCCATCTTCCATCCTATCCTTTCCTCTGTTGGACTAAGCTGGAGCGTCAACTATATTGACCTAACTCCAGATAGAACCCATAAGTGGAAGTGTCATACATCTCGACCAAGCTTCCCCAACAGGAAACTAGCAGTCGTCATCACACATCTAGGGGAGCGTGACTTCACACATCCCTCCCACGACTCTAGGTTTTGGAGGATAAACGGTGGGAAGTACCTCCACCCCTCCTCATAGAACTAGGGTCAACACCCTATATCGAGCCATACTGTGCAACTACTGTTCTTGGAGTCACGTCATCAAACATCCACTCTGGGTAAGTCATGTATCCTGTCAAAACCACACTTACCATAGATCATAGTAATATTTCGAATCACAAATATAATAATAAGTACAACTTATAGAACACAATATCTTCTTGATGTCTACGATATCCCAGTTACCTCAATACTATAGTCATTTGGCTATCACATAGCTCATCATCCTGTAGGTTAGTTCACCAATAACACATATTGATGTAGATACATCACAAATTTATATAAGAATCCATTTTTTCATTGACGTCCAATTAAGAAATCTTTTTCCTATTTACATCATGCATTGCATCTATTATACATTCACAATATAACGTGAATTGGTATACATGTACTGAACTTGCCCATTTTAATTTTCATGTTTAACAAATCAAATAACTATCTTTTTCATGAGCATATCTCATGTAACATACAAATAGGCCTAGAGGTACACATCTCAGTGTCTAACAAAGTCTAACTGACTCCAAACAGATGCTAAACTTTGAATTATTAAGATTAGTAAACAACAATGTTCTAACTACCTAAGGTCAAAATATGGGGCGTTACAATATGTCTCTCAGATTCAAATTAACTTGCAGTAGAAATATTGTCTTGCTACATTCCGAAACAAAAAGCCCTTTCGAATGGATAGTTCCCTCTATTTATAGTGAGGGGTGACTATTTACAATTGTTCTTCTCTGTAATCATGAAGTTAGGGCCATTTCACAAAAATGAACTCTTCGTATTCTGAATTCAGAATTGAGATTACAATAACCGAAGAAAGCAACATCTGGAAGGAATTGTGGAATTTGTATCATTAACTGCCCTATTTCTATAGTTGATCTTGTTAAAGATAATCTCTAGCTATCCACCCACTTTTCAATTTGTTTTCCAGTTCACTAATTTTAGTGGAGTTAGACTCCAGTTCACCTTCTGTTATTTATTGCAGTATGTTTAGATCTATTACCTGATGTAATCTATATAACACTTTGTAATTGTGAAGGGTATCTAATCCCTATTATTATTCAACATATCTATTTTTTTTCTACTACTCTCTGTACTTTGACATGGTATCAGCGCCGACAGACTTCTAGGGAAAATACACACTAGATTATTTTTGCAAGTACCGAAGATTGAAGACAACGAAAAAACATAATTTCCAAAAGAATTCATTCTTACACGGTACAATTTCTTTGCATGGAAGGAGAATATGATAATGCATCTTCGAGGAAGAGGATTATACAGGTTAACCATGAACACAGAGATAAAACCCACATCATCCATAGAAAAACCCAAGTATCTAAATCGAATGGATGAAGCGTTTGGAACTATTTGAAGACTCATTTCTCCTAAACTCCTCTTTCACATATCCTCCTGTAAAACCCCCAATGAAGTCTGGACCACCATGGAGGGGATTTTTGGAAAACAGGATGAGATAAGGGGAAACATGCTTGAGGTGGAATTGCTCACTTTGGATCCAAAAACCTTTGACAATTTCCAATATTTATTTATCAAATATAAGGATTTGTTGTCGCAACTCAAGGCTTGCAGGGTTGATAAATCTAAGGAGGAGAAACAAATGGTTCTTACTGTTAGTCCCTAAAGTTGCACTTGACTGAGAGAGGGCAAGCTAGGGAATCATCAGGTTATTGCAATAATATTTTAAGGGTTTTATGAATTGGTTTTTAAAAGGGTGGTTGAAAGCTAGTTCAAGGTTTAAAGGTAAACATGAATTTCATAATAAAGCCAAGAGATATCCCACTGATTTGTTAAAGGGAAGCCACATAAATAGATCAGATAAATAAGGAAAAATAAAGAGAAGAAATATGGAAGTCTTTAGTTTGTTAACCCCATGGATTTCTTATCTCAAAATGTAATTTAGAAACAAGAACATGTGCTTGTAAATCAAATATTGATAATAATAATAACAAAAAAACTTCATTGCATTAATTAAGACCAAGAAAAAAATGCATTGCAATTGAAAAATGATGTCAAGCAAGAAAAGAAAAAGAACATGAAAAAAGAGAAAGTTTGACCATCAACATGTCTTTGCCATTAAGTATCAAGGTAGAATAAATCTATCTTACAAAGAGTTCAAAACAGGTCCCTGAATATCCAACTTTTCGACCTCCACACAATCTTTCATTTGTATATTTAACTATACAGGAAATGACAACAGATCCTATTTTTTAGTGTTCTGTTAGTAATAGGATCTAGTCAATTCCTATCTTCTAGGAGGATCAACTCAAAAAGAGAACTTAAATTTCCAAAATAGGAAACAACTCAACAGCTTAACCCAAAACACTTCTACAACAAGTTTATCAAATCCTACAAAATTTGGAATTTATCTTAACTGAGTTATCCTTTCGAATTATCAAAACTCATTAGGTCAAAATAAAAAAGATCATCTTTCACTCCTTGAGTAAATAGCATAAAAAAATTCAAAACTTTGCAGGAAGGAACTTCATAAGGCTATCATGATATAATGATGGCACTAGCTTTAATAGTCCTCTGTTTCAACTTGGTTGTGAGCACAATATTGTGCTAATACAATTTGAAATTAGACTCTTACATCTCCTTGAGCAGTGCCTTTTGTTCCTTTCTCTTTTTCTTGAAACCTCGTATCTTCTCCTGTTGCCTGGTGCTCCATTGCTCCACCTAAAATTTTTCCTTCTTTAACTACTTCACCATTTTCTGGAGTTCTTTAATATTGTCTTTATCACTTCTAACCTTGACTTTAAACTCTCAGAATTCTTCTATAGGTGCAGGTTTTCTCAGGTCTATAGAAACCTGAGGTTTTCTCATTTTGATCCGGTATCTAGAGGATAGTTTTGAGCTATGATCATCATCATAACTATTTGAGTCCATGGCCTCTGGGAGACCTGGAATTTGTATAATGATAGTCTTTGTCATCATAAATCCCACCTATACCTTTAAACATTGCTTCAACTTTTGATGATCTAGTTGTTGCTCTTGTTATAGGTCTTATAGAGTACTGAGCAACTTGTTTTCCTTTTCCTTGTGTCTTCCCCAAGTGTTTATTTTCTTTTTCATTACTGTGCAATGGAGGTATCTCTGCCTATTCTTTAATACCTTCTGTAGAGTCTTCATAATTGTCCTCTATGATTAAAAGGTTCTCTTTTTTGATGGATGGGTCAAACATAGCCTTAGAGTTTAACCTCAATTTGTTAACAGCCCTAGTGGAGTTTCTCCTAGGGTATTTAAGCACAAGTGTAGGTTGCTTCCCCTATTTTTTTCCCTTGGAACCTTTCTTGATGGTTGATTTCTATTTCTATTTGTTTTTGGATTGAATTGGGTTAACATTATAATATTCATCCTCATCCACTTCCATTTGTATCTTTGTATCAAGAAACATATCAATATCTGCATCAGGTTTCTATTTCTTAACTCTATTGGTAGTGGCCTCTTCCTGAACTTTACCTATAGGAGCATCAACAAAGACATGTTCATTTTTCATCTTCCTCTTACTTTCCCTTGTTACCCTAGTTGTAGATGTTTCTTCTTTAATTGGGGATTCACTAACTGTACCACTCTGTTTCTGTATAATTGATCTTTTCCCTTTGGTCTTTTTAGATTTTCTTGGTTGTGGAACATTACTTAGAGACTGTATTAGCCAATCCCAGGGTCTCTGGACTTCATTCAAAGAATATACAACCAATGTATCTTTCAAAGCTTGGTGGAAAAGACTACCTTTGGCTATAGCAGGATGAGACTGCACCCTTTTGGACATCTTAGATAGAAGTTTTAGCAGAAAATAGGGTAAATTGAAGTGGTAATCTCCATTAATGTGCATTAATAATATGATACGACAAATGTAAACTAGTGAGAAGCTACCCTCACATGTAATATATCTGTGAATGATAATCAAGGCTGTATGCCACTCCTTTCTGATCCAGATATGTGGTATTCCTTTTTTCCAATTAGGGTTCTAGTTTTCTGGTATCAAGAACTGATTCACGAACTCCATTACCACATTCTCTTTCTTCCACCACCGTTCTCCACCAATTGGCAATTTGCAGGCTCTTGTAATTGAGTGTTAAATCACCATCATCAGCAATTTTCCAATCACAAATTCAAAACCATCAAATTTTTGTGCGAAGATCATGGAGACATGTTCATCGTGTCCCTGGAAGGTTGTGAAAAACTCAAACCAACTTGCATATTTAAACCTCTACATCATTTGTGGGTAAGCTTCAAGCAATTCTGTGCCCTTAGGTTCCAACCTAATGATCTGTCCACTCTTCTTCGGTCCCATGTTACTGGTACAGTTCTATAAAAACTCTACGCGGTTTGAAACTGGGAATTTTAAAACATGTGACTGTTAGAACATGACAATTCCTCTTAATTCAATCTTTGCACACAACATACGATATATTAGAATAAGAGGTGATGGTTTCATTTAATAATATTGGGATGGGTTTGATCTGATGCAGGTCTTGGCTCGTACAACTAGATCCCTTTCATATAATGGTTTAAACTACAACATCAACTCAAGCAAAGATCATGGAGCACATGCAAGTCCTCTATCCACGATTTGCACAATCATGATAAGATCTGGGTTGGTTGGCGCATGTCAAAACATAATTACCTTAGTGTTGTAGGAATAGCGCTATTCCTATAGTGCCATTCATGACTTGGAAAAAATTTGAAATTTCAAAAGTAAAATAGATAAGTGATGTGACAAATCTCATTAAATCATGTCCTAAACCTTCAAAAACTTAAGAAAATTATTTCAAAGTGCAAAAATGAAAAACATAGCAAATCAAACCAAAGGTAAAAGTCTAAAATTCAAGCAACATAGTATAGAGGATTTAGGATTAGGGATACTCACTTAATCAAGAACAAAGTAAGAGACTAACACTAGCTCCTTCTGGGGGTAAAGTTTTAATGATAAAACTTTAAGATCTGCAAACCAATGCCTTTACCTTGCTTCTATTTCTCTGATTTTCCTGATCTGTCATCCTTTATTTACAACACAACTATATAAAAACAATTCCATTGGGTATATGGAGTCTTTATTGAAAGAAAAACCTATTGTATAGGCTAAAAAATTTGGTAAATCTTTAAAGAAATTAATGTTTCAAGAATATTCCATTCACCGAGCCTCCAAAAGTTTCAGTGTCATCTAGATTATGTAAGAGAAAATTATTGTTATCCATGACCTTGGCTATCCTGAAAGGACCATACCATAAGTTTTCAAACTTACCATGTTTTGATTTGTCCTCTCTTCTAGCATCCCACCTTAATACCAAATCTCCTTCATTAAAAACATCTTTCTTAGTTCCCTTATCAAATGTGGCTTTAAATTTTCTCTGGTGAGCATCATCTTTCTGATCCATCTATTCTCTGAGCTACTGAACCTCAATCATCTGAAAAACTCTCCTTTGGATATCAATGGGTTCTTCTAACTCTTATTGCAAAAATTTTAAAACTGGTAAACCCAATTGAGTTGGAAAAATGACTCTTGTTCCATACACCATATGGAAAGGGGAAGTTCCAATAGACTTCTTTATACTAATATGATCAACCCATAGCGAAAAATTTAACTTGGAATCCCATGACTTTTTGTCTTCTGGAAGTAGATTTTTGATAATCATTTTAAGACTTTTATTGGAGGACTATGCTAAGCCATCTCCTTGGGGATAGTAAGGAGTAGAGTGGACCAATTTGATATTATACTTACTACAGAAATCAATCATGGAGTTTGATTTAAAATCTTGGGCATTATCAATAACTAGCTTCTTAGGACAACCAAACCTAGAAAAAATATGTCCTTCAAGAAATTCCATGATTACCTTGTTTGTTGCATTTTGAGTTGGAAGTGCTTCGATCCATTTTGTAAAGTAATTTTTGGCTATAATAATCCACTTATAATTTCCAGAAGATGAAGGGTTGATTTCCCCAATGAAGTCCAAGCCCCACTGTTGAAAAGGTCCATGATCGATGATGGGTTTCAAAGGCATAGACATTAGTTTCTGATTTCCTACAAACTTTTGACAGGGTTCACATGCCTTGACCTGAGCAAAAATGTCTTAAAACAAGACTGACTAGTAATATCCTGCTCTGAGATTCTTGAAAAAAGTAGCTTTCCAATGGTGATGACCTCCACAAAAACCATGGTGTAGATCACAAAAAATTGTTTGGCGTCTTCTTCATCAACACACCTCAACAATATCCCATTAGGATCTTTCCATAACAGGACTTGATCAATAATGAAATACTTTATTGATTTTAATTTTAGTGATATGAAATTTGATTTATCCAATTCAGGAGGAGATTGAAGATTCAGTAGAAAAAATACAATATCCTTGTACCATGGTGAAGAAGCATATTTTTTGTTTACCTATGAGTTGGTTTCTCTAATATAGAATGAAGAATTATGTGCTTTACTTGAGAGATGATACAACCCAATTTCTTTGCAATTTGACTCTGTCATTAATTTGGCAAGGCCTTAACCTTTCATCAGCTAAGTGGGATTTATAGTCAGGTTGTACTCCAAAATTTTTGTTATCCACTTTCCTCTCTTTCCTTCACAATCAGGCTAAACTAAGATTTCTTTGACTGCACTACTTGGCACATATGCAGTGATCTCAGATTGAAGAAAATATACCCTGAAAGATTTTAAATCCTTTACCAAAGCATATGCATGTTTCTCCATTATATCCTATTTCAGTTCAGAGTCTCTAAGATTTTTGTTGAAGAAGGAAATGGGATTCTCATAGTCTTGCTCATTTCTTTGTAGAATAACAATAGCTATGGTGTCTTCTGAGGAAAATGAAAAAATCATTAATCCCTTGGAGTAATCCAGACTGATGAGAATAGGGGCCTGAACAAGATCATACTTAATATTCTCAAAATATTCTTTAGCTTCTAGTATCCATTTGATTTCTGCATCCTTTTTCAACATGTCAGTAATGTGTTTGATAATTTCTGCAAAATTGGGTATGAATCTCCTTTAAAAAATTATTTTACCTATGAAGGATTGGATAGACTTCTTATTCCTTGGAATGTCTATCTGTTGGATAGCTTTTACTCTTTCAGGATATATTTTAATACCTTCAGGTGAAACAATATGTCCCAAAAGTTTTCCTTCTTCCATGGAAAAATGTGATTTTTTTAGGATTAAGTGATATACCGTACCTCCTGCATTTCTCAAAAGTCTACTTCAAATGTTGTAAATGTTCTTCATCAAATGCTGAAAATAGAGTGATTTCATCAAGATAAATAACTACAAACCTGTCTTTCTCACTAATAAAAGTAATGTCCATAGCCCTCTGAAAAGTGTCTCCTGCATTCATCAATCCAAAGGGCATCTTTTCATACATGAAAGTGCCCCAGGGAGTGGTAAAAGTTGTGTTCTTCTTGTCCTCCTCCATTACTGATATCTGATTGTACCCTGAATAGCCATCAAGCATAGAAATCTTTTTTTCCCCTACTACTATTTGTATAATATGATCCATTTTTGGTAATGGATAATTTTCCTTTAAAGAGAACCTATTCAAATTCCTGAAGTCCACACAGAGCCTTATTTCTCCACTCTTCTTCCTGACAGGTACAAGATTAACCACTCACTCTGAGTATCTCAGTGGAACTATAATTTTGGCATCCAATAACCTTTTCATCTCTTTTTCTATTATGGGTGACAACAAAGGATTAAATTGCCTATACTTCTACTTAAAAAGTTTTGATCTAGGCTTCAGAGGAATTTTGTGTTGCATGATCTATGTATCAAAAACCTTTAGGTCTTCATAAGACCAAGAAAATACATCTGAATACTGGTTCATCAAATTGACATATATGTCTCTTTGTTTTTCTGACATTTTTCTGGATAATTTAACCATCCTGGGATTTAAATCAAAACCGATATCACAGTCCACTACATTAGTCTCTTATGTCTATATAACCACCTTTCTCGAAACATCATTGTGATAAAAAAATCTCTCAAGTGGAACCAAACCTTTAGGAAAATGATTTGTTTTCAATTCAATGATTTTGTTCCCAACAACGTTGTCTTGAAGAATGTTTGCAACATGTACCTCTACATCATCATATTCATTTTCCCGATCTATTGAAATATTGGAAAATTGATCAATTGTCTTTAAAAATATTTGAATCTCCTGATCATCTTTGAAAACCTGCCAATTTTTTATATTTGATATTATCTAGTATTGAGAGTTTGTGTCTAACCTCAATATCAAATTTTAAATTAGGAAACATTGGGGTCTTAAAGTTACTGGCTGCAACTTCCAAAGATTCAGTCCGCTGATTCAAATTCATGTGTACAAAAGTAATGTTGAATGCCAAGAAGAATTTGTCCACATAATCCCACACTTCAATCCTATATTGTTTTAACCTTTGCTTCTTGGTTTGATAAATGTTTTTAATCTGATGGATAATGAGTTCTGAATCTCCAAAAACATAAATTTTATCTATACCCATATCTTTAACAGCTTTCAATCCTAACAATAGGGCTTCATACTCACTGGTGTTATTGGTTGTATCAAATTCAAGTTTATATGACATAGGAATGACTTCTTGGGTAGGGGAAATGAAAATAATCCCAATGCCAGAACCTTCTCTTGAACAAGCCCCATCAAAATACATTTTCCAAACAAAATTTTCTACACTATCTCCAATTGCAGGTGTTATTCTTCTAACTGATGTTTATGCCACCTGATCACCAATATGAAAAATAGAGGAGTCAAGTTCATCTTCTACAACATATATAGGATGATTACTAGGGTTTTCATGATCACTTACCAAATAATCCAGTCTTACTTCCCTGTACAATCTTCGATGTTCTCCACCAAAAATAGGAATGGTAGAATAACTGAGATCCATTTGTAAAGTGCCTCCTACTTTCTTAGCCTGGGATCTTGAAAGAAGCATTCCAAATTTTGGAGATATGTCAACCACAATAACATCCAATACCACACTCTTCATAGGTAATTGGGAAAGAGTAACAACCATGTCCTTGATAACTCCCAGACATTTGACTTTCCTAGATTCAAAAGAATATAGATCAAGGTAGGGTTTAGTGATGTCTAACCCTAATTCATCCATTACCACTTTTGGCATAACATTGTGTGAAGCCCCAAAATCCATTAAGCAGTTATGAAATATCTTGTCATGAATATTTAGTGATATGTATAAAGGAGGAGAAGCATTAGTTCTGTCTTCAATATGAGGTCCAATGGTTATAGCAGGATTCTCATCTTCAAGGTTGATAGTATCTGAAAAGGTGACCTGAGCAGGGGGATGTAAAGCCTTGAGAATGGTCTTCCTAAAAGTATTTGTTTTCATTAGTTCTATTAGAGGTAAAGAAATTTTGATTTTGTTGATTTCATGCTCCAATGAAAGAAGAAATAACCTTTTATGTTTCCTTTAACTCTGTGGTACTAAACTTGGCAGGCTTCTTTAATTGTTGATCAATTTGAATCCCAGGACTATCTATATTGATCCATGAGTTGGCTGGAGTACTGGCTTGCTTTGCTAGAACAAGTACATCCACCTTAGGTGTATTTGATCTGGATCATATTTCTTTATTTTAGGTTCTTTCTGGATAACCTCATCAACATCCCCTTCTCCAAACTGATTTAATATCAAAGCTTCTTCATAATCATGTTGTTTCAAATGAGTAGGGGATGATTCTGAATCATTTAAATGTACTACAGGGTCATCTTCAGTATCATATTCTTCCTCCACCTCTTCTACTACATTATTTTGGAAAGGAGGCAAAACTTTTTGATCTTCTTGATTCTTCCTTTCTCTTGGTAAGATTTGAGGTACATTATTTGGCCTCCTAAACTGATTAGGATTTATGTATCCACCTTTCTGTGTAGGTCTACTGGGTTGTTTTTGTTCCATTTTCAACTTGGCCATCTCAGATGTCAAGGTATTCAACATTTTAGCCATTTCATCTATCTTAGAATTATATGTTGTATGAGAAGAGGAAGGAATCTCTTCTTTCTATTTTTTCCCATCTCTATCACCCCTGGACTTCAACTTGTCTTTTTCTAGTATGTTAGATTCTACTTCAATAGTTGCTTCCTACATTAGGCTCAGAGTAGAAGACCTTATTTCTCTCAGTAATAGAGAAAATTCAACATCAAAAGCATTGGAAAATATGATTTTGGATGATGTTTATGAAGGCTTAATTTCATCTGGAATTTTACTATACATTTTATTGAACCTTTTAGTAAAATTAGATATTGATTCACCTTGTTTCCTTTTTAAAGCACCAAATTTAGTAATGTAGTATAAGTAGTATTTCTTATCTCCCCAATGTCTTAAAAAGGTGTCATCCAAAGCATCAATATCAAAAATTGAATTAGGTGGCAGGCTCCTTAACCATTTTCTTGCTTCACCATCTAAACTCCGCACAAATAGTTTCATCCACACATCTACATGCTCTACATTAAAATTGTCTGCAAAATTGTAGAAAGAATTCAAATGCTCTTCAGTAGTAAGTCCTCCTTCTCCATTGAATCTTGGAAAATATTTCATATAGTCATTTGGTGGAAAGGCATATAGAACTTGTAGCAGGTTTAATGGTGCATATATGGCTACAACAATTACATCAATTCTATTTACAACCATATTTGCTATCTTTGGTGTTTGAGCTTTAGGAGTAAGAAAAATTGATGATGTAGAATGAGAAACTGTCCCCTATGTGTAGCAACTTAGTTGTACTGATAGTAGTTCTTGATCTTCATAAAACAAAGGTTTATTTTCTGGACTAGAGCCGGATGATGGTCCTAGAAAAAGAGGGTTTTCAAAAGAAGAATAACGTGGCTTAATTCATTCAGAAGAGAAAGAATCAGATGATTAAGAGAGTGTTTCTGGTTCACCTTTAATATATTTGTTATAATCTCTCAAAGATTCAACCACAGAAAAAGTATTTTCTTGTTCCTCTTTAATGAGCTCAGCAAACAACTTCCATTGATTTAGATTTAGTTCTAAAATAGTTGAAGGAAAGGAAACTATAACAGGCTCAATGATAGGCTTAAGTTCAATTTTAGGAATTACTTCTTCATCTGATTAGAGTTTGATAACTTTAGAAGGTTGTCCTTGAGATCTGTTTGAAGGCAATTTTCCCTTTGAGAGGGAGGACTTTCCAGGAATAATTTTAGGCTTTCTTAGTAATTTTTTAGGGTCTAGTACTGCTGCAACAGGCTTTGGGTCTAGATTTTTTCTAGTAACTAGTTTCCTTGTAGATGATGAGGAAGTTGGATGAATTTTAGGTCCTTTACCTTCTCTTTTAGGAGCCAGAATTACCACATAGGAGTCGCCAGGTGAAAAATCGTAGTCTTATGTAATGTCCAAAACCTTGTTCACCATCAATATTTGAATCTAATCTTGTCATTTCCCTAGGGAAGATATCTTCATTTCTTCATCCTCGACAACGATGCCAAAATATGTTAGTCCCTAAAGTTGCACTTGACTGTGAGAGGGAAACCTAGGGCATCATCATGTTATTGCAATAATATTTTAAAGGTTTTATGAATTGGTTTTTGAAAGGGTGGTTGAAAGTTGGTTCAAGGTTTCAAGGTAAAGATGAATTTCAGAATAAAGCCAAGAGATATCCCAATGATTTTTTAAAGGGTAGCCACATAAATAGATCATATAAATAAGGAAAGATAAAGAGAGGAAATATGGAAGTCTTTAGTTTGTTAACCCCACATAGATTTATTATCTCAAAATGTAATTTAGAAACAATAACATGTTCTTGTAAATCAAATCTTGATAATAATAATAATAACAGAAAAATCTTCACTGCATTAATTAAGACCAAGAAAACAATGCATTGCAATTGAAAAATGATCTCAAGCAAGAAAAGAAAAAGAACATGAGAGAAGAGAAAGTCTGAACATGAACATGTCTTTGCCATTAAGATACAATTTATAACTAATTCTAAACTAACCTATCCTGATCAGGAGAAAACTAACAAAATAAATGAATACAATGAAATATATCCATTACTTGCATAGAATAAATTCATAACACAATTAATATACAAGTTTTAGTATAACTGATTAGAATCAAAGAATTGATTAATTAACAACATTACACTATTGTTGTATTCATTTTGAAAATCATGGTAATTTTACACTGCAAACATTAATTCAGAAGTAATTCATCAACCAATATTCACATACTACATTAAGACAGATGCATAAATAAAATAGTCACATCCATACACATCAATACCATAATCTTCAACTAAATATGTCTCTCGGATTCAAATTAAGTTGCAGTAGAAATATTGTCTTGCTACATTCTGAAACAAAAAACCCTTTCAAATGGATAATTCCCTCTGTTTATAGCGAGGGGTGACTTTTTACAATTTTTCTCCTCTGCAATCATGAAGTTAGGGCCAATTCACAAAAAATAACTCTTCATATTCTGAATTGAGAAATGAGACTGCAATAACCAAAGAAAGAAACATCTGGAAGGAATTGTGGAAATTTTAATCATTAACTTCCTTGTTTCTATAGTTGATCATGTGAGAAATAATCTCTAGCTATCCACCCACTTTTCAAGTATTTTCCAGCTAACTAAGTTTAGTGGAGTTAGACTCCATCCCACCTTCTGTTATTTATTATAGTATGTTTAGATCTATTACTTAATGTAATCTATATAACACTTTTTAATTTTGAATGGTATCTAAGCTCTATTATTATTCGGCATAGCTATTTCTATTCTACCACTCTCTGTACTTTGACATGGTATCAGAGATGATAGACTTCTAGGGAAAAGACACACTAGATTATTTTTGCAGGTACCGAAGATTGAAGACAATGAAAAAATGAAATTTCCAAAAGAATTCACTATTACACTGTACAATTTCTTTGCATGGAAGGAGAATATGATAATGCATATTCGAGGAAGAGGATTATACACGTTAACCATGAACACAGAGATATAACCCACATCAACCATAGAAAAATACAAGTATCTAAATCAAATGGATGAAGCATTTGGAACTATTTGATGTCGCATTTCTCCTAAACTCCTCTTTCACATATCCTCTAAAACCCCCAATGAAGCCTAGACCACCATGGAAGCGATTTTTTGAAAACATGACGAGATAAGGGGACACATGATCAAGGTGGAATTGCTCACTTTGGATCCAAAAACCTTTGACAATCTCCAATATTTCGTTATCAAATATAAGGATTTGTTGTCACAACTCCAGGCTTGCAGGGTTGATAAATCTAAGGAGGAGAAACAAATGGTTCTTACTGTTAGTCCCTAAATTTTCACTTGACTGTGAGAGGGAAAGCTAGGGAATCATTAGGTTATTGCAATATTATCTTAAGGGTTTTATGAATTGGTTTTTAAAGGGTGGTTGAAATTTGGTTCAAGGTTTCAAGGTAAACATGAATTTCAGAATAAAGCCAAGAGATATCCCACTGATTTGTTAAAGGGTAGCCACACAAATATATCAGATAAATAAGGAAAAATAAAGGGAGGAAATATGGAAGTCTTTAGTTTGTTAACCCCACATGGATTTCTTATCTCAAAATGTAATTTAGAAACAAGAACATGTGCTTGTAAATCAAATCTTGATAATAATAATAACAACAAAATCTTCACTGCATTAATTAAGACCAAGAAAACAATGCATTGCAGTTGAAAAATGATCTCAAGCAAGAAAATAAAAATAACATGAAAGAAGATATAGTCTGACCATCAACATGTATTTTCCATTAAGTATCAAGGTAGAATAAATCTGTCTTACAAAGAGTTCAAAACAGGTCCCTGAATATCCAACTTTTCGACCTCCACACAGTCTTTCATCTCTCTATTTAACTATACAGGAAATAATAACATATCTTATTTTTTAGTGTTCTGTTAGTAACAAGATCTGGTCAATTCCTATCTTCTAGGAGGATCGGCTCAAAACGAGCACTTACATTTCCAAAATAGGAAACAACTCAACAACTTAACCCAAAACACTTTTACAACAATTTTATCAAATCCCAAAAAATTTGGAATTTATCTTAATTGAGTTATCCATTCGAATTATCAAAATTCATTAGGTAAAAATAAAAAAGATCATCTTTCACTCCTTCAATAAATAGCATAAAAAAATTCAAAACTTTGCAAGAAGGAACTTCATAAGGCTATCATGATATAATGATGGCACTATCTTTAGTATTCCTCGATTTTAGCTTGGTTGTGAGCACAATATTGTGCCAATACAATTTGAAATTACACTCTTGTAGCTCCTTGATAAGTGCCTCTTGTTCCTTTCTCTTTTTCTTGAAACCCTATATCTTCTCCTACTGTTTGGCACTCCATTGCTCCACCTAATCTTTTTCCTTCTTTAACTACTTCACCATTTTCTGGAGTTCTTTAATCTTGTCTTTATCACTTCTAACCTTAACTTTAAACTCTCAAAATTATTTTGTAGGTGTAGGTTTGTTCAGGTATATAGAAACCTAAGGTTTTCTCAGTTTGATCTAGTATCTAGAGAATAGTTCTGAGCTATGATCATCATCAGAACTATCTGAGTCCATGGCCTCTAGGAGATCTGGAATCTGATCTAGATCTGTAGAATGATAGTATTTGTCATCATAAATGCCACCTGTTCCCTTAAACACTGCTTCATCTTTTGATTATCTAGTGGTTTCTCTTGTTATAGGTCCTGTAGAGTACTGAGCAACTTGTTTGCCTTTTCCTTGTGTCTTCCCCAAGTGTTTATTTTCTTTTTCATTCCTGTGCAATGGAGATATCTCTGCTTGTTATTTAATACCTTATTTAGAGTATTTATAATTGTCCTCTATGACCATAAGGTTCTCTTTTCTGATGGATGGGTCAAACATAGCCTTAGAGTTTAACCTCAATTTGTTAATAGCCCTAGTGCAGTTTCTCCTAGAGTATTTAGGCACAAGTGTAGGTTTCTTCCCCCTTTTTTTTCCCTTGGCACCTTTCTTAATGGTTGATTTTTGTTTATGCTTGACTGTGGATTGAATTGGGTTAACATTATAATATTCATCCTCATCCACTTCCATTTTTATCTCTGTATCAGGAAACATATCAATATATGCATTAGGTTTTGATTTCTTACCTCTAATGGTAGTGGCCTCTTCCTGACCTTTACCTACAGGAGAATCAACAACGACTTGTTGAGTTTGCATCTTCCTCTTACTTCCCTTCTTACCCTAGTTGTATATGTTTCTTCTTTAATTAGGGATTCACTAACTGTACCACTCTGTTTCTATATAACTGATCTTTTCCCTTTGGCCTTTTTATATTTTCTTAGCTATGGATCATTACTTAGAGACTGGATTAGCCAATCCCAGGGTCTCTAGACTTCATTCAAAGAAGATAAAACCAATGTCTTTATCAAAACTTGGTGGAAAAGACTATCTTTGGCTGTAGCAGGATGAGACTGCACCCTTTTGGACATCTTAGATAGACCTTTTAGTAGAAAATATGGTAAATTGAGGGGGTAATCTCCATTGATTTGCATTGACAATCTAATATGATAAATGTAAACCAGTGAGAACCTACCCTTGCATGTAATATATCTTTGAATGATAATCAAGGCAATATGCCACTATTTTCTGATCCAACTATGTGGTATTCATTTTTTCCAATTAGGGTTATGTTTTTATGGTATCAAGAGCTGATTCACGAACTCCATTACCACATTCTCTTTCTTCCACCACCATTCTCCACCAATTGGCAATTTGTAGTATCTTGCAATTGAGTGTTCAGTCACCATCATCAATAATTTTCCAATCACAACTTCAAAACCATCAAAGTTTTGTATGAAGATCATGGAGACCCATTCATCGTGTCCCTAGAAGGTTGTGAAAAACTTGAACCAACCTGCATCTTTAAACCTATGCACATTTATGGTTAGGCTTCAAGAAATTCTGTGCCCTTAGGTTCCAACCTAATGATCTATCCACTCTTCTTTGACGCCATGTTATTGGTACAGTTCTGTAAAAACTCTGCGCAGTTTGAAACTGGGAACTTTAAAACTTGTGACTGTTAGAAAACAACAATTCTTGTTAATTCAATCTTTGCACACAACATCCGATATATTAGAATAACAGGTGATGGTGTCGTTTAATAATATCGAGACAAGTTTGATTTGATGTAAGTCCTAGTTGGTACAACTCGATCCCTTTCATATAATGGTTTAAACTGCAACATCAACTTGAGCAAAGATCATGGATCACATGCAGGTCCTCTATCCACGATTTGCGCAATCATGATAAGATCTGGGTTGGCTGGCACATGTCAAAACATAATTACCTTAGCACTGTAGGAATAGCATTATTCTTGTAGCACCATTCATGACTTGGAAAAAAAATGAAATTTCAAAACTAAAATAGACAAGTGATGTGACAAATCTTATTAAATCACATCCTAAACCTTACAAAACTTAAGAAAATGATTTCAAAGTGAAAAAATGAAAAACATAGCAAATCAAACCAATGGTAAAAGTCTAAAATTCAAGCAACATAGTATAAGCAGCGATGATTTAGGATTAGGGATACTCACTTAATCAAGAACAAAGTTAGAGACTAAAACTTACCATTCTCTCCAAACTTTGTCTGGAATACTCATTGTTTGTATCTACATTTCATTCAGTTAGGCTCACCTTTGGAGCCACCTGGATGATGTCCTCTCTTGAGTCCTTTATTGATTCTTTGACACAAGAGAAGAACAAGCTCATCAATATGGAAAAAATCAAAGGCCCAAAGGTGCATGCACTTACTCTGCAGTATGGTAGCGGTCATCATTATCATAAATATAAATACAAGGAGAAAAGGAAAGCACATGTAACCCCAAAGAAGGAAGGGTACTCAAAACCTTCAACGAAGCCTCCAGATCCAAAGTTGGAAAGGGAAGAAAAGAGGAGAAATGCACTTATTTCCATAAAGGATTCCATCTAGAATCTGCATGTATGCAGAAACAGATAGATCAAATGGCACAAATACTTCAACAAAACAACCTTGGAGATAGCATCCCAAAGGGTGCCAAGAAGAAGAAGCCAGAATATCAAAATCACAAGAAAGTCAATTCTAGCCATGCTTTGATCACCATCAAATCCTCTCTCGGTGCTTGGATCATAGATTCAGGTGCATCACACCACATGGAAGCCGCAAAAGAAGTCTATTATTCATTATGCATGCAAAGGTCCTCCTATTTTGATGGGGAAAACTCTCTAGTTGAGGTCACCGACAAAGGAATAATTGAACTCACAAATGAAAGCTTTGAGAATGTGCTACATGGTCCCAAACTTTCCATCAATATCCTCTCTGTGTATTGGATGAAAAACTCTGGCACTGGAAAAAGAATCATATTCACACCTTATGCAGTGGATATATATGACATGCAAACCAATTATAGGGTTGCTACCAGTGAGGTAAATCATCAATCTAGACTCTACACATTTTCTAAATTTATTGAACCAGATTATGCATTACTACTTTCCCATGCTGATGAAAGTAGTAGGATATGGCATGAAAGGTTCAAGCATTTAAATTTCAGATATATGAAACAAATTAGAAAGAATGGAATGGTTGATGGTCTACCTGACATCCACTTCTCCAAAGGAATTTGTGAGGGATGTGTTCTTGGAAAAGACCCTCAAGAGAAATTCAACAAAGGAAAGACTCAGAAGGATTTCTTTAGATCTGATCCATAGTGACCTCATGGGCCCTTTTCCACATCCATTAATTAGTAAAGAAAGGAACGTGCTCATTTTGTTTATGATTTCTCATGCTTCACATGGATTTTCTTTCTCAGAAAAAAATAAGAGGTCTTTCAAAACCTCAAAGATTTAAAATCCCTTCTTGAGATACAGTCAGGAAAGAAAATCAAAGTCCTATGAATAGATAACGAGGGAGAGTATATCAACCATGAGATACAAAATATTTTTTATGGGGCGAAGATTCAATTGCAACACATGGTTCCTTATACTCCGTAGCAAACCAGAGTTGTTGAGCAGAAAAATAGATCTCTAAAAGAGATGGCATCTTGCATGATACATGCAAAGTCACTTCCACAAATATTATGGGATGAAGAAATTAATTGTGCAACCTACATCCAAAACAAATCTCCCCATATATATGTCAAGGATAAGACCCCCTATGAGGCTTGGAGTGGCCTCAAACCGGAAGTGACCCACTTCCATATTTTTGGTTTACGTGTATGGGCCAGGATTCCCTCTGAGAAGAGGAAGGCACTTGATCCACAAAGCATGGAGTGTATCTCTATTGGATACCCTAACAATGTGAAGGGATACAGACTCATTGATATTTCCTCAGATCGGCTCATCATTGAGCATAGTGTCCAATTCGAGGAAAGTGTCTCACATGTACCTCAACAACCGCATGCATGCACTTTTTTTCTTCCACCTATCAGAGATGATGAGCATGCACATGTCGACTCTTCTTCATATGAGAGTTCTGATTCAAATTATTCAAATGATACAAATATAGATTCAGTATAATTAGATGCAGAGTCATTGCATACAGATGCAGATGCAGAGCCAGAGATGAGGCCCAAGTGGGATAAGACTACTCTTCAGGATGTAAGGGATCTTGTTGAGGATACAATTTATACTAGGAGGACTCGATCTAATTTCGAGGAGCCTCCTCTTGCACTCACTACCACTGAAATGATTTCACCCAAGAATATTTTCTTGGTTCAATCTTCATATCCACAGTCCTAAGGCGAGGCTACTGGAAATCCATATTGGGAATCCTCCATGCAGGAGGGGTACAATTCCCTCCTTGAGAACAAGACTTGGGATCCGGTTCCCCTTCCTTTAGAAAGGAAACTTGTTAGGTGCAGATGGGTATACAGGACCAAGAGCACAACGGATGTATAGGTTAGGAGATACAAATCCAGGCTAGTTTCAAAAGGCTTTCAATAGGTGCATGGTATTAACTATGATGATACTTTCGCTCCAGTAGAGAAGATGGATTCCATACGTTTGGAACTTTCCATTGCGACAACTAAGGGATGGGAAGTCGATCATATGGATGTGAAGAATACATTTCTTCATAGTGGTCTCTCCGAGGATATCTATATAGAGTTTCCCCAAGGATTTATGCAAGATTCATCTTTGGTCTGTCGACTGAAGAAGTCTCTTTATGGCCTCAAGAAGGATCCATGGGCATGGTATTCCATGATGGAATCCTACCTCATGTCACAAAAATTTGTATGTTGTAAGTCATACCTGAATGTTTACATGCTCAGGACGATTGATTCACTTCTACTCCTAGTTCTATATGTTAATGATTTGTTGATCACCGATTGCTTGACTTCAACGATCGTTGCAATCAAGAGGACTCAAACTGATAGGTTCTTGATGATGAACATAGGTCCGAAACATTTATTCCTTGGACTCAAGATCAATCAGGATGCATCAGGCATCAAACTGTATCAGGACAATTATGCACGAGATCTCCTTGAGAGATTTCACATGACAGACTGTAAGTCTACCTTGACTCCTTTCCTATCAAGAGTTAGACTTGATGATGGTGTGGACACTCCAATGGTTGAGAGAAAATTATACAGACAACTAGTGGGAGATTTTTATATCTCACACACTCTAGAACATACCTCTCCTATGTAGTTGGAGAAATCTCTAGGTTCATGCAGGAGCTGCATGAGCTACATTGGAAGGTTGCAAAGAGAATCCTTCGATATGTACATGGCACCATCACTTTTTGGAGTCACAATGCAGCAGACTCTACATTAGACCTCATCGAGTTCATTGATTTTGAATGGGCTGGCGATAACATTGATTGCAAGTCAACATATGGTTACTCACTCAGTCTTGGTTCTGAGCCTATCTGTTGGTTGACCAAGAAGTAGGCTACTATTGCTCTATCTTCAGTCGAGGTAGAGTATAGAGGGGTATTTTGTTAGTGATGAGAGTCACACTTAGACTAAATTAAGTGAAAACATAGTACCCATCAGAATATAAATGGATTAAATTGGTTTTGGTAGGTGGATCAACAAGACTAGGAAAGAAAGGGAAAGGGCAACAAATTTTCTATAGAGACATTCCATTGGGCAAGGAGTCATAACATCCTACAGATCAAAGGAAATCAAACTGTATATCAGACAAAGGGAAATATAATGATGAGTAGAAGCATGGAGAATATGAAAAAAGGAAGAACATCCATTGTACATAAATCCTTTCTGCAAACATATAAATATTGTTTTGACAATAAACAATGATTTAATGGGCAAGCTACAACATATCCTCGGTTGTTCATGAATCCATCCATCAATGGAATCTATGATCCTAAAAAACTGCAATATGTTCAAGCAAGAAGATAAAAAAGAAATGGAAAAACACAGAAGAAAATATGATAACAACTATCATGAATCTTTAATGGTAGAAAATGTCATTACAAACAGGCCCTTAGGCTTACATATGAGCAACTAAAATTGCTCCTCCAGTTCTCTCCTCTCTTGGCTCATGAATCCAACCCTTTCCTTCTGAAAATCCCTTACATTTATAGTTAATGATCTCTATCTACCATAAGGAGGTCGAAACCAAGGAGATTCATAGGATCCTCCTCCATTTAGGAGTCTTGTTACAAAAGATTCCAACAAAAACCTAACAAATTCCTATTTTTTGGGATCTTGCCTATTATGATAAATTCCTTTTGAAATAGATCATTTTGCTTGATATGGAGATGGAAAACATGTCCCTCATGTCCAAATAACTCCTAGGATACCATTCGAACCTTCCTCAATAGTTGGAATCCCTCCCATAGCTCGAATTTTTCATACTGTTAGAGTACGTAGTTCCTGTGACAACATGCACTGTGAAGTTTCCTGTAGGTGATGATTTTATATTTTATCCAAAAATGCGAAGTGGGTCGGGTTGATTTTTTGTTAGAAAGTAAAAAACACCATTTTTGTCCTCCACGCCAAATTTCATAGGAACCCATATGTGAAATCAGATATTACAAGAAAAACATTCCTTTGTTGTGTGCTAATTGCTTACAAACTGTCATAAATTACCAGTTAGTAGCACCGGCGCTGTGAAATTTTCTGTAGCAACTTATTTCATTTGATAAAGATTTAAAGTGTTCCAAAAACTATCTCTAGTGCCCCAAACTATTATAACAATGTATGATCTTGGTACATGAATAGAAGAGAACATCCCAGGAGATAAACATGGTTTATAAGGCATAACCATCCTCAAAATTTCAAAAATGCATAAACATGAAACTTGTTAAAAACTGATATTGTTTAAGGAGGTCCAACTTCTTCATTTTTTAATCTTGTAGCTTCTCTTGGTGGAAACCCTAGCCAACATTTCCAGATTTCTCTTAGCTAACTCTTCTTTGAAAGGCTGAAGTTATGTCTTTAAATTTATGATCTGAGCTTGATAATATATGTTTTGTTTGTAAAGATTTATGAGTTTCCTATGGAGGGGGAAGAATCTTTTAGCCAGAAAAATTTCCTTGTCAATAGACTTACAATGAATATCCAACACTTCCTTAAATTTCCTTTCGACATTCAAGTCTTCCTTTCTCATCTTATCAACTTCATCCCTTGCCTCTTTAAGTTGTCTTTTGAGCCTCTTAAAAGTGAGATTTTTCTCTTCTTGAGGAGTAGTTATATCAACAATTTCAACAGGATTTTCAACAACTATGGATTTACATTTCCTCTAGGTTCAAAATCCTACTGCATCGCCCTTCACAGGGATTTCTTGCTTGGTTGTTGCTCCGGTAAGAGGCCTCCTAGCTTTGACCTTGTACAAACTTTTTACACAACCCACTTTATGCACATTAAGGAATGAGACATGGAGTTCTTCAAATAGGAGATATAGAGAAAGGAAACTAGAATTTGTAATAAGAGAGAGAGACCTGTGAATTCCCTACTTAAAACAGGGTTTCCATGACAATACAAGTATCATTGATCAACATGATAATGCATGTAATCTTTAAACCTAGCTCGTCAGTTAATCAACCACAAAATCCAAGATGAGATGGGTGAATAGTCACTCTTTTTTTAATTTGAGCTTGCAAAACATAAAGAAGAAAGGTTTCAACAAAATTGGAATAGAGGATTCGTAGCACTGAGTTTGCAGCACATAGTTCGTAGCACTAGTGCATAGGGTTCACAACGCTGGGGAATATCAGTGGAGCAAAATAATTTTGAGTAATGGGAAGGATAGATGAGGTCTTAGAGGTAATCAGGTTTAATGAGAAAGGTTCATAGCATGAAGGAAATGAAATTGAAAGTAGGCAACAACATAATATAACAGTTCGCAATGCCGAAGGGTGAAACTAGCAAAAACCTCTCCTTCAACCTTTAAACAATGTGTAAATTCTCATGGAGTACTTGGTGGACTTGTTTTTGTTGTTGATGTTGTAATTTTGAACAAGAATTTCTTCAAGTAGTTCAACCTACAAATTTCCTCTTTGGCCAATTCGCAGCACCGAGTTCACAAGGTACTGGTGTTTTAATTTTATCCCTCAAATTCCAAACTGGATCGGGCTAAATTTTGGTCAACATGTCAATGCCAATATCCCGTTCCTCCACAAAAAATTTCATAAAAACACACATCGTCGTTCAAAATTTATGATCAAATATTTAGAAGACTTTGCTACAAGAAATGAGTTTGCAATGCCAGTTCACATCGCCTGTATACCAGTTCGCAGCACCTGATTCAAACAAGAATTGCATACTTTGAGGAGACTGTTAGGATATCCGATGACATGATCCCTGAAAAATTGGTTAAAGATGGTGTTGAAAACAATGGAATCTTCTCTGTCATGGTTCTTTAATTTGCAATGATGATAGATGAAATCATGATGTAATTAGAGTACGTCGTGAACTCTCCTAGTGAGTTGGCAACGCATACACCCAAATCTAACTTGACACTTAAATGGATAAATGATGACAAAGAGAATCATGTGTACAACATGGAGGTGTGACATGTCAAGGTAATGTTGTAAGGATCAAAGGTGTGACTAAAAAAAAAAACCAAAGTGGTTCTTGACCCTTACAATTCTATATGGTAACATCTATCTCCATAGGGGATGGTATGCTCCATGTGAGCTACCAAGAACATGCAGTTCCAGTGACTTATCCATTCCATCTCTGCAATCTGTACTCAATTTGTGCCTTGAGAGAACCTCTGATCATTTATTGAAAACTGAAAAATACTTACTGCAAATCAAATTCTTGCATAGCAAGCTTATTTATATACATCCCTACACTAATCTATCTAGCAAAGAAACTTTGCTTAATTGAAGTCATACTTCTAATGCATCCAGGTGAGTCTCGAAATGATGAAAATAAATCCTTCCATGCAATTGTTTGAAAGAATTTTCAAGTGATATGAAGATTGCAGAAAGAGTTTGGTAATCAATGGATACTTACAACTATGATCTGAAATCATACCAACAACTGGATCATTAGAAACCTTTGAAAAATATAACTCTATGTAAAAATCAACAAGATCATGAAACTTATGAAAAGACATTTCTAGTTGGTTAAGAAAACCATATTTCTCCTCTATGAAGGTTGATTCATCAATAAAATGATGGTCCTCATATACTTCATAGCTACTGATATGTTGTTTGATGTATTTTTCAAGTGCAGGTACAAAAATGATAGACATTTCCTCATTGATCCTTGGAGTTTTATGCTCATCAATAGGTGATAAAGAGAATTCCAACTGTTGTTGCAATTCTTCCTTATCTTCTTCACTATCATATACTGGTTATATGCTAATAAGCTCTATATTTTCTTAGTAAAGATCTACTCTTTATCATTTTAATACTTAAAGGAAACAATTTGATTTTCATGACAACTTAAAACAATAGATACATTTGATGCAATGACAAAAGTATCTACATCCCGGCTATCACTTTGAAGATCATCATCCTCTTGATCATAATGAAAAGTGTTTTCTACTGCAGCATACTCTTTAAGACTATTTGATCCTTTACTCAACAAATCAAATTCATAACAACATTATTGATAAAGGAAATTATTTGCAAATTTCTCTTTGCAAAACAAACAAAATGCAGCATGAAAATGTCTTAGTGAAGTAATACAAGAAACTGGGAGTGATCTACACCAATCACAAGCTACTCCATCTAAAGAGTATGTAAACAATTTGATGAGGACATCTTCATGTATAAATTTCAGCTTAAGTATGTGCTTGTGAAAATATAATAAAAACTCTAATTTCCCAATTTTGCCCTCTAAACCTAGGAAGGAAGCCTTCCCATTCACTTCTATTAGGCACGGGGTTTGGAAAACCAGATATATTTGAGAAATAAAAAATTGCATACCTATGAGAAAGAATCTTGTCCATTTCAAACCAGTGGAGTCGCCCATAGATTCATCTACGATAAAGTTGGAGTCGCCAGATAGAATATTGCAGTCAAGCTAGTGCCCTGCTCCTGTCTACCATCAAGAGTTGGATCTGATCATTGTCATTCTCCCAGGGAAGATTTATTCACTTCCATCCCCGGAAATGACGCCAAAAATGTTATCACTGAGTGTCACACTTAGACGGTTGTAAGTGCAAGCATAATATCCATCAGAATATAAATGGATTAAATTGGTTTGTGTAGGTGGATTAATAATATTGGGAAAGAAAGGTAGAGGGCAACAACTTGTCTACAGAGGCATTCCATTCAGAAAGGAGTCATAACATCCTATAGATCAAAGGAAATCAAACTGTATATCAGACAAAGGGATATATAATGATGAGTAGAAGCACGGAGAATATTACAAAAGGAAGAACATCCATTGTACATAAATCCTTTCTGCAAACATATAAACATTGCTTTTGCAATAAACATTGATTTAATGGGAAAGCTACAACAGATCCTTTGTTGTTCATGAATCCATCCATCAATGGAAGCTATGATGCTCAAAACCTGCAATATGTTCAAGCAAGAAGATTAAAAATAAATGGAAAAACACAGAAGACAATCTGATAACAACTCTCATGAATCTTTAATGGTAGAAAATTTCATTACAAACAGGCCCTCAGGCTTACAAATGAGCAACTAAAACTGCTCCTCCAATTCTCTCCTCTCTTGATTCATGAATCCAACCCTTTCCTTCTCAAAATACCTTTCATTTATAGTGAATGATCTCTATATACCCTAAGGAGGTAGAAACCAATGGGATACATAGGATCATACCCCATTTAGGAGTCTTGTTACAAAAGATTCCAACAAAAACCTAACAAATTCCTATTTTTTGGGATCTTGTCTATTGTGATAAATACCTTTTGAAACATGTCATTCTACCTGATCTGGAGATGGAACACATGTACCTCATGTAAAAATAACTCTTAGGAGACCATTAAAACCTTCCCTGACAGCTATCAACCCTCCCATAGCTTGAATTTGTTAGATTGTTAGAGTTTGCAGCGCCTGTGACAACATGCACTGCGAACTTTCTTGTAGGTGATGATTTTATCTTTTATCCAATAATATGAAGTGGGTTAGGATGAATTTTTTCAGCAAGTAAAAAACACCATGTTTTTCCTCCACACCAAATTTCATAGGAACCCATATGGGAAATCAAAATTTACAAGTAAAACATTCCTCTGTTGCATTGTAATTGCTTGCAAACTGTCATAAATTACCAGTTTGCAGTGTCGACGCTGCGAACTTTCTTGTAGAAACTTATTTCATTTGATAAACCTTTAAAGTGTTCCAAAAAATATCTACAGTGCCCCAAAATATTGTAACAACTTATGATCTTGGTACATGACTATAAAAGAACATCCCAGGAGCTAAACATGGTTTATAAGGCATAACCATCCTCAAAATTTCAAAAATGCATAAACATGAAACTTGTAAAAAACTAATATTGTTTAAAGAGGTTCAACTTCTTCATTTTTTTAATCCTAAATCTTCTCCTGGTGGAAACCTTAGCCAGCATGTTTTGATTTCTCTTAGCTAACTCTTCTTTGAAAGGCTGAAGTTTTATCTTTAGCTTTTTTATCTGAGCTTGATAATATTTGTTTTGTCAGTAAAGATTTATGAGCTTCCTGTGGAGGGGAAAGAACCTTTTAGCCAGAAAATTTTCCTTGTCAATGGACTTATGATGAATATCCATCACTTCCTTAAATTTCCTTCTGACATTCAAGTCTTCCTTTCTCATCTTATCAACTTCATCCCTTTCCTCTTTAAGTTGTCTTTTGAGCCTCTTAAAAGTGGGATTTCTCTCTTCTTGAGGAGTAGTGATATCAACAATTTCAAAAGGATTTTCAACAACTATGTATTTACCTTTCCTATAGGCTGAAACTCCTACTGCATCATCCTTCATAGGGATTTCTTGCTTAGTTGTTGCTTTGGTAAGAGGCTTCCTAGCTTTGACCTTGTACAGACTTTTTACACAACTCACTTTATGCACATTCAAGAATTAGACATGTTATTCTTTAAATAAGAGATATAGAGAAAGGAAAATGGAATTTATAATAAGAGAGAGACATATGTGAATTTTTTTTCTTAAAACATGGTTTTCATGACAATACAAGTATCATTGATCAGCATGATAATGCATGCAATCTTTAAACCTAGCTTAATAGTTGATCAACCAAAAAATCCAAGTTAAGATGGTGGGTGCAGAGTCACTCTTTTTTAAATTTGAGCATGAAAAACATGCATAAGAAGGGTTTTCATCAAAACTGGAATAGATGATTCATAGTACTAAGTTTGCAACACATAGTTCGCAGCACTAGAGTAGAGGGTTCGCAGCGCTGGGGAATATCAGTGGAGAAAAATAATTCTAAGGGGAAGGATATATTAGGTCTTAGAGGTAATTAGGTTTAATGAGAAAGGTTTAGAGCATGAAGGAAATGGATTTGAGAGTAGGCAACAATAGAATATAATAGTTCACAATGTCGAGGGGTGAAACCAGCAAAAACCTCTCCTTCAACCTTTAAACAATGTGTAAATTCTCATGGATTACATGGTGGACTTTTATTTTTTGTTGATGTTTTTAAGTTTGAACGTGAATGTTTGCAAGTAGTTAAACCTCCAACTTTCCTCTTCATCTAGTTCACAGTGTCGAGTTCACAATGCACTGGTGTCGAGCTGAATTTTGGTCAGCAGGTCAATGCCAATATCTTTCTCCTCAAAACAAAAATTCAGAAAAACACACATATTTGTTCAAAAGTTACAATCAAATATTTAGAAGACTCTGCTACAGGAAATGAGTTCACAGTGCCTATCTACCAGTTCACAACGCTTGATTCAAACAAGAATTTCATACTTCAAGGAGACTATTAGGATATCCGATGAAATGATCCCTGAAAAATTGGTTAAACATGGTGTTGAAAACAATGAAATCTCCTCTGTCATGGTTCTTTAATTTGAAATGATGATAGATGAAAGCATGATGTACTTAGAGTACATTGTGAACTCTCCTAGTGAGTTGGAAGCACATACACCCGACTATGACTTAACACTTAAACAAATACATGATGACAACTAGAATATTGTGTACAACATGGAGGTGTGACATGTCAAGGTAATGTTGTAAGGATCAAATGTGTGACTCAAAAACAAAACCAAAGTGGTTCTTGACCCTTACAATTCTATGTGATAACATAGTTAACATAACCATTCAGGATATGCATCTGCAACATTTTCTCACTAAGTTGGGCATTCAGTTTCATCGGTCAATTGTCATCTGGCGTGAAAAACAGAGCACTCTGAAGTTCTGCAGAGATCTAGCTTAGAGGAAGCAGACAAAGCACATCGAGATCCACATGCACTACATCCAGGACTTATTACATGAGGGGATCATCGACCTATAGTTCTATCCTTCAGCAGAACAAACTGCAGAGATCTTCACCAAGACCTTCATTGAGAAAAAGTTCCATTCTTTGCGTATTCATATTGGAGTGAAGGAAACAATTTCCTAGCAATTTTCAGTTCTTCTTTTTAAATACATTTTTTTTTTTTTTTATTGGGGGGGGGAGTTCCCATGAGGTTTTCCCTTTTACTCGTTTATTTCTATGTATCTTTTGTATTTGGGTACCTCACATGGCCTTGTTTTCAGGACCCATTCTTTATTTTCACCATAGTGATGTTTAGGGGGGGTGTTGGAGATACTTCACACACTCCTAGGATTTATTTTTCCTAAGGTTTTACCTATGTTTATTAGTAATTATTCAATATCCTATAGTTTAGGAAGAATATTCTCTTCAGTTCACACTTCAGTTTGATCAGTTGAGTGGAGTTTAGATGCTACATTGGGATTGTCACCATGCAACATTGGATCATCACCAGCTAATGCGTATTGTCCTTGGCATTATCACCAGACTAGTGCATTACTCATGATTCCCTAATCTCTTTCTCACTTCACTCTGTTTCAGTCAGTTAAATGAAGAATGAGAGACTAGTTAACTCAGACTAGGTGGCAGTTCACTCTCGTAACTTCCTGAGAGACTAGACTAGGTGGCAGTTTATTCCCGTAACTATTGGTGTGTGTCCAGATCACTCTAGACCACCGCTATGCGCATTGGCTTCTCCTCCAGTGCACATTATTTGAGTTATATAGAGTATATCATGTGTAAATTATCATTCATTCATTTGGTTAATGAGAATTCTTCCATTCTTTCTCTCTTGTTTCTCTTTTCTCATATTTTCTCTACAAATTGTGTATGTCATTTTCTAGCTAGATATATTATGTGCAGGTTCAACATATTTACATGTTGGAGATACTTCACACACACCTATGATTTATTTTTCCTAAGGTTTTCACTATGCTTATTAGTCGTTATTCAGTTTCCTATAGTTTAGGGAGAATATTCCTCTAGAAGAATATTATCTTCAGTTCACACTTCAGTTTGATCAGTTGAGTGGAGTCTAAATGTTGCTCATCACCATGCAACATTAGGATCATCACCAGCTAATGCACATTGTCCTTGGTATTATCACCAAACTAGCGCATTACTCATGATTCCCTAATTTCCTCCTCACTTCACTTTGTTTCAGTTAGTTAACTGAAGATTGAGAGACTAGTTAACTCAGACTAGGTGGCAGTTCACTCCCATAACTGCCTAAGAGACTAGACTAGGTGGAATTTTACTCCGATAACTACTAGTGTGTGTCCAGATCACTCTATACCAACACTATGGTGCATTGGATTCTCCTCCAGTGTGCATTAGTTGAGTTATGCAAAGTATATCATGTGTAAATTATCATGCATTCATTTGGTTAATGAGAATTCTTCCATTCTTTCTCTCCTGCTTCTCTTTTCTCATATTTTCTCTGCAAATTGTGTATGTCATTTGCTATCTATATCTATTATGTGTAGGTTCAACACATTTACATGGAATCAAAGAAGGTTGGATGGGTGTGACTCCCTCATGGGATACCCCAGGAAGATAAGAACCTGAGATTATAGCTCTACGTGTGCTTAGGCATACCAATAAGAGTAGAGAGGTAGATAGAATAGTTGTTTGTTTATTTTCATGTAATTAGGAACACGATTTGAGTGTTTCTTGTAATTTCCAATGTGAGCCTAGAATTATTTTTTTTGCATGGTCGTAGCCATGATCGTGGGCATGAGTACAAGTCTGATAAGCTGAAAGAAATCTTGAGCCTCTTCACAGAGTGGAGAGAAGAATCAAAGCAGTACAGTTTGTTCCTTGGAGAGAAAAACCCCAAATAGAGAAATTGTTTTCTTGTAGTTAGTGAGCTCTTGTTGCACCCAGATCAAATAGAAAATCTCCCAGGTGGTTCACTGTTTGTTGACACCCAATAATTTTGTCCCAAAGAGGGGAAATAACTCCCTCTCTTCAATTAAGTTCCTTGTGGAGGATAAATTCATGGAGAACACATTTTGAGCAAATATTGGAGCACAAGGAAAAGAAAATCGATGCCAAATATTGACATCATGGTGAAGAGAACCTGAAATATCTCTAGTTACTGTAAATCCCACCTTGAAAATTTCATGAACACAACAGATCCGGGTTGGTCAAAGGAACAAGGTTCAGGTATTTTTTTTTACCTAAGTGGGGTTGAAGAGGAGGCTGTAGCTATGCATAATGTCAGATATAAGGATCTGCATTCACATTTTTTGAGAATGGAGGAACTCATAATCCATGAGTGCTAGATTGGATCTTTGTCACTTGGAAGAAGAAGTTGGCTTTTTCTGAGAGTCAAGGAAAAGGGAAGTGTAAGACTCTTCACATAATGGAGAGAAGCCCAGTTTAATCAATGGATATCAAACCCATTTGATCAGTGTAGTGAAACACAAGTAGAGGAAAAAAAGAAGGTGATAATACAAATAGATATTTGACATAGATTTGTTGGTATTATGCCTACAGGCAGAGATCGAAGAAGAAATAACTTGTTTTATTTTTCTGTTTCTGTTTGCTAGTTTTCAATGGTTATTATTTTTTTTTTTAGTATTTGAAATTTTTTAAATAAATTAACTGTATTTTTATCTAGAGAGATGCTACCATATAGTCATGGTAAAATTGTTGCAAGAGATCCAAGGTAAAATTGGTCACATGGATGATAATGATGAATTTGGAAGAATGTAATGGGATTGATGGGAATTCAGAAAGCATATATAATGTTTGTTGTACCTAAAATGAAACACTATTGTAATGGGTGCATGTTCATTTGTACTCGACACCCCATAAGTTTTTTGGTCTAGATGTATGCCTTTCCATAGGAAAACTGTATTTCCCAAATGTTTTGAAAGCCCTGTTGAGACATGCCTACACAGATTAATAATCATGTAGCATGGATCCATATTATGCAAAGACTGGATGGAGCATCAAGTTGTGATCTAGCTTGATGGCGAGTCAGAGAAGTTGTCTTCGATTACGAAGGGGAAATGTGAGATAGTAATCTTAGAGTGAAGGACCAAAGTATGTTTAGTGTTTAATGAACCATGTAGGTGAAATGCATTCCTACAGAACTAGCGAGTACATTGGATTGTACCCATGTATCTCAGTAGATGGATTGTTTTTTATATGGACATCAATGATCAATGTGCAGGTACAAAAGGAAGAAAAGAAAGTTCAAGGATGAAGCTCATAGAAAATAAATCCCAAGCAAGTGTGTGAATTGTAAACTAGTTTCTCCATCATGAAGGCTCATGGTCATCCAAAACCATTTGAGTATTGTAAATGTTGATCTATGTATAGCTGATATTAAAGGGGAGTGTTAGAGATAATTTCTAGCTATCCACCCACTTGTCAAGTTTTTTTCCATCTCACTGAGTTTAGTGGAGTTAGACTCCATTTCACCTTTTATTATTTATTGTAGTATGTTTAGATATGCTACCTGATGTAATCTATATAACACTTTTTAATTGTGAAGGGTATCTAAGCCCCATTATTATTCTTCATATCTATTTATGTTCTGCCGCTCTTTGTACTTTGAAAAATCTTGGTATTATTTCCAAATGAAATGATCACATAATATGCTCTCGAGTTTTCTTGATTGCAATCTCACCAAGTGATCCACCTGGATCAATACTGATCCACCTAGATCATGAAGACCAACTCTCCATTGCATAATTTGGTGGACACTTCTTGATATAACTGTTCCAATGTGGGCTTTACAAAGGATTGGATTTTGTGGGTGAGTCGGGCGGGTTTCAACAGATATTCTTCAATTGATTTTTCTTCAAATTGGCTCAGATTTTGGATGTTTTCCTGGATGGATTTATTTTGGTCCTCCACCTCAACCATTTTGGTAGTGACAGATGTTGTTTCATCAATGGACTACATTGGTTGTACCATTTCCTCTTTAACGATATCATTTGCATCTTTCCATAGTTTAATGCAAGTGTCGACTGCTACTCGGGTGGAGCGGGCACTCATGAAGAGAGGTATGCTAGTGTCAAAGAGCATATGGTATATGATTATTTCCCTCTTTGAATATAACAACAGTGTGGTAAGTGGAGGTTCGTGCATGTCTTACCAACTGATCATCTCCTCTAAGGCTTCACTCACTTCCTGATACCTTTCTTGATTCTCTATCAATGTGCTTTGCAACCTGAGTTGTTCTTGTCACTCATCTCGTATACTACTTAGAAGATTGAGGAGATCATTCTTTTATGTTGCTAATTTTTCACTTAACGCCAGTGCCTATCCCTTGATGGATTCCATAATGCATGTCAAGGCTTTGGTCTCTTCTAGGGTTACGTTGAGTTTCTTCTTTTCTGCCTCTAACTTGTTTCTATGGGTGTCTCGTTGGATTTTCAGTGAGATCGGAAGAGC
>CBVK0100830467.1:0-14626 GCA_900067695.1 Picea abies
TTTTTCATCGTCTACTTAGATGATATATTGATCTTTAGTCAAATATAGGAAGATCATATTATACATGTCAATACAGTCTTTGAACTCTTGAATAAGGAGAAGCTATATATTAATATGTCTAAACGTGACTTTGGAAAAACTTATCTGGTATATTTGGGATATATTGTAGGAAATGGTCAGCTAAAGATAGATCTCGCAAATTGTAGAAGTCATTGTGAATTGGCCCAAGCCAAATACTTCTACAGAATTCAGAAGCTTCTTAGGATCAATACAATACTAGAGAAAATTCATTGCTAAAGGTATTTTGTTGAGAACTCAACACACCCTAAAAAAATCCTTTGTCAATTTTCTACTTTTTTGGGTACCACTTGATCTTCTGTACTTTCTGATTCGATTTCCTTTTTTGAAAAAATGTTTTGTCTTTGTTTATTTCCATGATTCTCATCACCTATTCAGGTTTTCTTGAACTTATGAAACTTCATGACTAAAAAGACCATAAACACCTGAATAAAGAATCAACAGCCAAACACTTCACCAAACGTGATCAGGATCGACGTTGGAAGAAATTCAAAGAAGGAAAAGAACCACTCAAAAAATCTCAGTTGTCGAGCGTCGATCTCCATCAGTATTGAAAAAATAATTTTTTTGTTTGCATCAAGTCTTGCATAAGAATATTGTTGATGGTCGATTCCCCTTCGGCATCAGTAAAAGACGAGGGGTACATATGTTAACGAGGAGATAAAATATATTGTCGATGGACGATGCCCCGACACGCTTCATCGGTATCGGGGAAAACCTAGAAGGATCATCACCAACATTTTGACCACAATAAAAGTTATCCCCGATATTCGATCCCTGATGCGTTTTCGGCATCGATACTTTTTCAAGGGAGTCAATCCGAAAGAAATTTGATAGGTTTATCGTCGATCACTGACCCTGAATAATTTTTCGGCATCAGAAAGATAAGGTTTGTTTTAGAACGAATAACTTAAGGAAAGTCCCGACTCCGATTAATACATGTGAATTAAGTCACTAGTCTTCAACGCCACATGTCTTTACCATATTGGAGAGTCGTATGGTCTAGTTTTACCCCGATTCATTTTTGGTTCCCTAGGTCCGAGTCACACCTCCGAGTCATATTTTCCATGTTAGTATTGTATGGTCAGATCATTTGGCATCAGAGCCTTTTACAAGAGAACATCAATGAAAACGTTGATAGAACATCCTCGATCCCCAATCCACCCACTGAGAGAGAAACACGATGGGATGTTTTAGTATTTGATACGATCATATTTTGAGCATTTAAGGATCTAATTAATACCAAATCCTGCATTAGTTGCTACCTCGTGCACCAATCAAAATAGTCGTTTAAAATTACTGATATACCACATTACCAGCCACTCCTCCGCCGTCAACCCATGATGAATTTAAGTTCTAGAGATTCGGTGGAAGATTTGTTATAATTTCACTCATAACCCGAATTGAATGGTTGATGCGACACGGTAAGATCTTCCATGTTTAAATTCTCTTGAGCCATTGTAAATGAAATCATTCTCCGCATAAGAGAATTCTTGAGAATCTGAAGGAGCAACACGAGCAACTCAAAGGCTGTATCGATCCCATGATTGCCAAAATAACTAGGTTTTAACAAGATTCAGAGGTATGTATACAAGTCTGTAATTTTGTTGGCTGTAATTCATATGTTTTTATCCGGTTTTTGTTTGACACAGTCTTTGAAATTTTATTTTAGTTGTAGGAACAATGCTGCCAAGAAATCCAACCACCATACGATCATCGAGGGCACCGAAGCTTAAAGAACCAGAGGTTGGAGAAGGCTCTTCTCCAGGGGCTTCAAAACAATTTCAATACACTCTGAGGTTGGAACCTGTCATTAAGATAGCAACGAAGAAGGTTTTCATCTAGCCTTTTGCCTTTGGAGATACAGAGGCAAGCACAGGGTCTAAGATGGCACACCCACATTGGGGGGATATCTTTAACAGGATCAACTGAGAGGAGTACCTAGAATATGTCCCACATAGTGATCCATACATAAGGGTACTCGACGACTAGGTATTTCTGAACATCCGATGGTTGTACCTACATATGGTGGCAAGAAGAACCCTCATTTTTCCCTGCATAGAAGTCCTGAAGTGGTTCATCAACCACACAGACACACAGAAATGTTTAATCAATGATGACAATGGTGATTGTGTCAGAGTGTTCCTTCCGGTAGAAGTTCAGAACTACTAAAAAATTAGATACCCCGAGGAGTGTCTAAACACAGAATTCGTCATGAAGTTCTACGAACACCATGACACCAGCCGATTGATGGCCTCATAGTGGAGGGAGGACAAGAATTTTACCAACTAGAGAACTAGCTAGTATGGGACAACTAACTTGAGGGAGCCTTATGTATATTTGATGGCTATCATTTGCCGATTATACGGAGAGAAATATTGCTCTAGGTTTTTAGAGGCATGGATTCCTTTGGCATACACAATTGCGATTGTTGGGTGCAACTTCAACTAGGGAGAAATAATATCCAAAATGATCATTTTTGTGCAGCATGCCTAGGAACCTAAGGAAGGGGAAGCACCAACGTTTTACATGGATTCATACTTGCTCGATGTCATATGTGCCAGAAATGTCTTCGCCGACATGAATCTAAGCTGGCATGTTGCAGAACTCTCGATCCACGTCTACTTCAGTGTGCTATGGGAAAAAAAGTATAAGAAGTCCTACTCTCTCATCTGTGATGAATTCATCAACCAAATTTATTTTAATATTTTTAAGAAGAAATACCCAAGGCTATCGACGACAGCCAAAAAGATGAAATCCAAGGTAGGCCATTGGTATTTCGATGAGAGCGACACCTACATTAGGGTGTTTGGGGCCACCAAAGCACCATATATCCTACCATATCATGTCCCGGACTGGCTTGTCATAGGAGAAAAATGATATCAAACCATCTTGCAAGGCTACAATGCCACCCTGGTCAAGGAAAAGAAACGAGAGTTCATACCCTATGGTTTCCATGTAGGTTTCTACTTGGTAAAGGATATCGCTCAAGCCAAACAAGAAGGGTTGAGCCAACTAGAGTTCATATTCTCAACGGGCCGATTCCGCAAGCAAGATCCAAAGGGCCTGGTCTTGCAACATGCTTCACAAGTGTTGTCCTGTTGGTCATACGCCCACAACAAATTTGAAGACGAAGTATTCCCAAAAAATTCCCAGGACTAGGACGAGGTGGTACGAAGGATGGTCGACCTAAAAATGACTAGGTTCAGGGCCATGATCCTGGATGAACAGGTGATGAAAATAGAACAGTCGGCTCAAGAAGCTCTCAGAGCCAGGGAAGAATTCAAAGTGGCAGAGGCCACAAAGGCACAGAACAGGGGACTGACTATGACACCAGAGGCACAAGCAAGGAAAATTTTCCTAATAGAACAGGTGCAACAATTAATCGATCAGCTACAGAATGACCCAGACCTCGTAGAAATGGAAAGGGTCACTGCCGACAACCCAGTTGAGAGCCAAGAAGGTCCAAGTGGCCCAGAGCTAATACAAATTGACAAAATCACCGAGTTAGATGACCCTGAAGTTACAACGCCACAGGCCAGATCAACAGGGAATGTTTCGGCTCAGCCAGAGATAACAAGGACATTCGAGAGAGAAAGTGAACCAAACCCCCTCCACAACTTAATAACAATTTATGATGATGAGGAGAGTTAGGAGGTGTCCTTGGTGACTCTGGTGCAAATCACAGAAGAAAAGGATCCCGAGAAGGCCTCTTCCCCAACTCTCGATGCTCAAATTCAAGGCCTTCCACAAAATGACCAAGAGGTCGAAAGTGTCTTAGACATTGATCCACTCGATGTACCGGAGACCCAAGTGGATAGCCTGAGGGATGATCTAGGATCGGGAGAACAAAAAGAAGAAGTTCCATAGCAGGAAATTGACATCTCAACTGTTGATTATCAAGTAAGTACCAATCCTTCCCATGATGCTTCAATTTCAGGCGGTACTTTACCTCTCGATGCGCAACAAACAGAGGTCGGACCTTCGGAACATATGGAAGAATTTAAAGAACCCAGTCTTGAACAGATATACACCATCAGGAGCCTCAAAAATATGGTTACCTAGAGAGATCAACAAATCCTCAAACCCGTGGAAGAGGTTGTTGACATACAAGCCATATCCTATGACTGGAAAAAGAAAGCCATCGTGAAGAGAACCACCAAGAAGAGGAGGCTTACTCTGGATCGCTCCATCCTCATCAACACAGAGGAAAAATTGATTAACATAGAGCATGCCAAGATGTATGAGCTTATTGGTGCAGGGATGGCAATCACAGATGCCACCCTGGATAGAGAGAAAATGGATGAAGAGGAGTTGGCCCCTATGCTGAAGGAGCTGGAACATCTATGCCATTTGGTGAAATATTATCAGGACTCCACACAGGCCATGGTGTTCTTGAGAAGTGAATTCCAAGATGCCTACAATAAATTCACAAATGAGAGACACCTTTTCACTGCAGGAATCACCCATTTCTAAGAAGACACCCTCATGGCGTTGACGATGTGCAAAGATATGGAAACATGGTATGAAAAATCACACCAAGCAGTGGAGAGGATCGATTACATCAACGTCGTTCAGCAGGGTCAAGACACCAAAGAGAACGACATTCAGGTACGAAGGGATAGCAGCATGAATCGCATAAATAAATCGGTCAAATACTGGGTGAAAATGGCCCAAGAACCTCATCGGGAAATCCAAGAGAAATGGGCCGAGTGTGAAAATATTTGAACCAGTATCAACCAAGCAATGAAAGACATCGGCCTCCCAGAATTCGTCACACCCAATGACTTTGTCTACTTGCATGACATAGTTAAATTACATGTTGAACAAGACTCATTGTGGGTTGCGAAGATATCAAAGTTGGCGAACATGGTGCCAGGTCAAGTGCAGCAGTTCATGGAACCTCTGATCAAGGCTCAAACCATGTTGTAGCAATTAAGTGCTAGAGTAGTCAAGTATCGGGCTCGAGAAATAGAGATAAAGGAAATCCTTTCGGTCCCAATGGACCAACACAAATTCATGTATGCCAACACATGCAAGGATCTCTTCGTCCAATGGTCAGAGTATGAGAAGAGTCATCCACTCAAGTGAAATCATTTGATGACTCTTAGAAGACTGAGCGATGAAACCGCCATGTGGCGATGTTTTTTTTTACTTAGCTTTCACTTTTTATAGTTATTTTTAGTTAATAATATGTTATAAATAGGAGGATCGACCTGTCAGCAAGGGGTTAATGGTTGTTGCAAAGACCATCAATTTTGTATTTGCAAATAACTATTTCAGAGCTACCTTAATTGAGAAGTCATGTTTAGGACCTGAGACAAAGTTGTGTTTTTCATCAAAACAATCTGTGATTGGATCTAAAGAAGAATTATTTCTGATTTTATCTCATGAATGGATGTTGTAACGAGTAAGAGCCTCTGAATCTGTTGATAAGTTATCTGATACAATATTTTTATAGTTCTTGTCTTTAATGATGAAAATTAAATCATTGTGTTAATATGTGATTGATGATTAGAGTTAAGGAAACTATTTTTCTTTCCATCGTTTATTGCATGTATGTTTTCCCCTGATAATCGTATCTCAGTCAATAATTGGAACACCAGAAGGTTAATGTATTAGTACTAGGCTTGTTGTAGGTGTAAGAATCATTGTCTGCATGCTTGAGAAGAAGGGTTATCCCAAACTCAACCTTCTTCAGTAGTTAAGTTCTTTTCCTTTTGTTACCCAGTTGGTTTATACTAACTTTCATCTTGTATTGGTCCCACCTATAAGAGAAAATACAAAAAGATAACACTTGAATCGAAGGAGGATTTTTCACAAGAAGACATCCTGTCAATCACTACGTAAATCCCATCAATTAATTGTCCAGATCGCAAGATATGGAGGACCATTCCTCCATTAAATGTTGCAGAGTCTAATTGGGCCTTGGTGGCGGGTTTGGTTCCTATTGTTGAGTTCAAGGGATTTAGGACCCCTCAACAGAATTGGCACTAGAAGGAGGGCCTGAAGAATGAATGGCTGACAATATTTTTGACATAATAGTTCACACATCCTATAGATTCAAAACAACCCACATGCATGGCTAGTCATTCCCAAGACAACCCACACACACTGAGTACTCTTGAAACGCGTAACTCACCCCAGCAAGAGGAAGAACATATATTTCTCGAGATACCTTACGCTCTTCCTCATGAGAATTTGAACCAGTTCAGAAGAATCACAAGAGCTTATGGCCAACATATCAGAGTGTTTCCCTTAGCTTTGTTACTTCCTTGTAGAAAACAAGTAAGAAAACCAGTGGTCGATACCCTTGAACAGGTTTTTGTGCACACAGTAGAAGACTTAATAGATTTATCCCTCACCAAAATTGAACATCCTCTTAATCTAATCCATGAAACACCAGTCGGTAACTGCTCTGAGCCCAACAATTTTTCAGACGAGGAAGGATTTAACTCAGAACGCTCAGTTTCGAGATCGAACGACATGGAAGATAACAATGATCATAATGAAGAAAGGGGAAACCCACCTCAGAATAATCAACCTTGGTTGGCCAGAGATGCTCTGGCCATCCTTGGATGAGTACATAACCTCCCCCAACATCCAAAGAAGTTACTCTCTAAATTTGACCTTGAAACCTCAGGATTGCCTGAAAACCATATCAAAAATTTCATACTAGCTATCAGAGTGATGAATGTTCAACATGAAGACGTAGTATGAAGGATTTTTCCCTATGCTTTTGAGAATTCGGCCTCCACGTGGTATTTTAACTTACCTGTAGGATCCATAACTATTTGGATGAAGTTTCAAAAGGATTTTTTACATAAATTTGTAGAAGAAACCACTACAGGAGGTTTGATGCCCGAGTTGTTCACCGCCACCAGGAGTTCAAGGGAGAAGGTTAAATACTTTAATCAATGGTTCACCACTATCCTAAACAAATTTCAACCTGAAGCTAAATCCACTAAGGAGTTGCAAATCGAAGTATATGTTAATTCTCTCCCAACTTATATTTCCATGTTCGTGAAGAGACTTGCCAAAACAACCTTAGCGGAGAATTTTGAAGAAGCAAAAACAATAGAGTTCCAAATGAAGGGATGTAAAGAAGGCCAGGTCTCATTAGTTAAGAAGGAATTTCAACCCCCTCCCAGGAGAGGAATCTTGTTCGCTAGACCCCCAGGGAAACAAACAGAACAAGGTCCTGAAAAAGGAAATGGAGACATAGAATACCTACAACGCATGGTTAAGAAATTGTCAAACGAAATCATAGACATGAAAATAAGTGCAGGGGAAGGGAACTAACGCCAGAGGCCCTATAACCCTTTTTTAAAATAAATCCACCTTTCAAAGCAATTGAACCCTCCCTAGCCAACTTAAGCATCGATCTAGAAAATGTAGCATATGACTCTTTCTATACCTATCACCAAGAGAAACACTCTGAAAGAGACTTCCCACAATGTGTGCATGCCATGAATTTGATGGCCAACTGGTTTCTAGATTAATTTTCCCTAACCGAATAGTCAAGTGAATCAGCTATGAATATCATTGATCAGGAAGAAGTTGATCCAATAGAAGAAATGACCATGTTGATATTGTACCCTGACCTACCAATTCCTTATGATGGCCTATTTGAGGTTCAAGAACCACCCACATAAGTCTTGGCTGTGAAAACAAGAAGTAGGGGTCATCATGTCTCAAACGACCTCACTACGACCCAAACTTCGAGAGGAAAACCAGCTCCCGATCACCCAAATGCACATTTTGTCCCATGAAGAAACCCTATAAACATCCATACACGTGAATCGTCCAAGCTAGACTACAACATAGTAGAAGATTTGAAAAATTTGAAGGCAAATATATCAGTCATGGACATGTGTAGAATCCATTGGTAAAAGGACTTTCTTTTACAAGCATTGAAATCAATAGAAAATCCTACAACAAGCACTGACCAAGGAGAAAATCTAACTCCCATAAATAAACCAACTGTGAACGCTTTCTATGAAGATAAGAAGGGAAAGAATTTTGTCCCACCTTTCCTTTTGACTTTCAAAGTCTTCAATAGAAACCTTCATAACTGTTTGGTTGACTCAAGAGCATCCTCCAATGTTATGCCATTGTCTATTTGCAAAAAATTAAACACAGTCCCTCTCAAAAGCGATAAACATGTAATACAACTTGACAGAACCTAGGTGAAGGTTATGGGAGAGCTCAAAGATGTAATGATCAGGATAGAGACACACCCTAAATTTGTTCAAGTAATCGACATCATTGTAGTAAATATCCCAGAAGCCTATGGATTGCTATTGAGTCAAGATTGGTCTGAGAAGTTAAATAGATAATTTAGTACATACTGGGGTCAACTTTGGCTGCCATTAAAGGGACACACAAATATGATCAAAATTGATAGGGAAAGATATCTAAAACACACGGTCACCAACCTGAAAACCCTTAACAAGCCCTCATCGACAAACTTTCCTGTGCTAGGAAATTATTCCTGTGATTCTGATTTTGGGAATTCCCCCCCCCCTCTCATATGATGTCCCTCTTACTCAAAACTTTGAAGTAAGTTTTCAAGAAAATTTTCCAACGACGATGGGGGAAACCCACTTCTGTCAAGAACAGGTGTTAGAAATCACGGAAAAGATACGAGGAAAGGAGGAAAGTGGCATAAGAAAGGAAGCTGATGGTTCTTTCTCACAAATTTGCACCTTATACTTCGATGGATCTAAATCACAAGAAGGGTTAGGGGAAGGGTGCATCCTCATTGAACCAAAGGGTAAACGAATTTTCCTATCCCGTAGACTAGAATTTGCATGCACAAACAACATCGTCGAGTATGAATCCCTAGTACAAGGGATAAAGAAATACATAGACTTAAACGTTAAAGAATTGAAGGTTTTTGGAGATTTTGAAATCATCGTTAGACAAGTAAGGAACACTATACATTACAAATCTCCCCAAGTGAGGAATTACCAATAGGAAGTGCACAGACTAATAGAGCATTTTGAAGCCTTCAACATTACAGTGATCCCCAGATAAAAGAATATTCTTGTTGATTCTCTAGCCACCGCCGCCTCGAGGATATCACCTCTAGAAGACTATTGAGCCTCCTAGTTCACTGTGGAGCTACTCTACAAACTGTCGGTGCCCAACAATATTTCTAATTGGAAGGTATTTAAAGGAGATGAACAGATCATCATCTTTTTGACCAATCAGGATAATTTTAAAGACTTGCCTATTGACAATGAAGTATTTTAGGAGCAATTAGAAGAAACCGATCCTCATACAGATCAAACGACTAACAAACCAAGGTCTCACACGATACCAAAGGGAGTAGCAAATTTAGAAAACCTTTTTGACCTAAGAGAAATATTTAAAGGGTCAAAGAATGAAAATATGGGGAGTTCTTCTCCCATGCACGAAACTATAAATCTAGGAACCCTAGAAAATCCAAAGAATATAAAGCTCAGAAAGACAGTATCTAAAGACGAAAGGAAGGCCTATCTCAAAATTTTCAAACAATATAAAGATGTTTTTGCATGGTCCTACCGAGATCTAAAAAATTATGATACTTGTATCATTCAACACACTATCCCGTTAAATCCTGAAGTGAAACCCTTCCAATAGAAACTCCGGAAATACCACCCATCCCTGGAGCCTCTCATGTGTCAAGAGTTGAAGAAACTACTAGATGCCAAGATTATCTTCCAGGTTAGACACTCTGCATGGGTAGCAAATTTTGTTCCTGTGAGGAAAAATTATGGGGAGATCTGCCTATGCGTAGATTTTAGAAACCTCAATAGAGCTTCATAAAAGGACAACTACACAGTCCCACCAATGGAGAAAATCTTGCAGACTGTGTCTGGATCTGAGATTTTCTCCCTGCTGGATGGTTTTTAAGGTTACAACCAAGTTCTAGTTTCAAAAGAATACCGTTTGAAAACTACCGTCTGAACCAAGTGAGGAACTCTTTCTTATAAACATATGCCCTTTGGGTTAATCAATGCAGGGGCAACCTTCCAGAGGGCCATGGAATTAGGATTTCGGGGACTAATCAACAAGTGTGTAGTAGTCTATTTGGACAATGTGAATGTGTATTCAAAGAACAGAGAAGATCACATCCAACATTTAACCCAGATTTTCGAAATGTGTAGGAAGTACGGTATATTCTTAAACCCTAAGAAAACTATTTTCGGTTTCGAGGAAGGTAAGTTGTTAGGCCACATTATATCTCAAGCAAGGATTCGCATAGACCCAGAATGGATTAAGGTTATAGCTTAGCTTTCATTACCTCATAATAAAAATTCTATGCAATATTTCTTCAGGAAAATCAATTTTGTAAGAAAATTCACCCCCGATTTCACTAACTGCAATATTAAGACTGCGATATCCCAAGCCCCAGTGTTGTGAAATCTAGATTTTAGCAAATATTTATTCCTCTACACTTTCACTTCTGATCAATCGTTAGCTGCAGTATTGACTCAGAATAATGATGACAACAACGAGGCCCTGGTATCATTCATGAGCACTAATCTCCAAGGGATCAAACTAAATTATCCTTCTATAGACAAAGAGGCTTATGCAGTGTACAAGGAAGTAAAACACTTCAGATCTTACATCCTTAATAACCATACCAAATTCATCGTGCCTCACCCTACATTCTGATCCCTATTCACTCAATATGAGATGGGGGAGAGAAGAGGAAATTGGATGGAAGTAGTCCAAGAATTTGATCTAGATATAAAACTTGCTAAATTGGTTAAGGGACAAGGATTATGCAAATTGGCAGTTGAAGCCCAGGACCAAGTAAATGAAGACCCTGAATGGGAGAATGAATTAGAATTGTGGTGTGGTGAAGCTTCATACGTCTCCCCAGGGCAAGATTCTTGGTATGAGAAACTGAATTATCTCCTGCATCATGGAACTTGCCCAAAAAACCTAAATCTTAGGGAAAGGAGAGCCCTCAAGTTAAAATCAGCACAATTTCACCTCATAAATTCGGTGCTCTTTCGTGTTAATTATGATGGGGTACTTTTAATATGTCTTGAACATGAATATGCAGACAAAGTTCTGAACGAGATCCATGATGGTCCTGCAGGTGGAGATTTCACAGGAAACACCACTGCTCATAAAATACTGAGAGTTGGCTATTATTGGCCTACTCTATTCAAGGATGCTCACACATACACTAGGAACTGTAAAACTTATCAAATAAGAGTGGGGAGGGAAAAGAGAGCAGTTTTCCCACTCCAACCGGTGGTCGTTTTGAGGCTATTGGAGAAATGGGGGTTAGATATCATAGGAGAAATTACATCGAGTTCTTCAAAACAACATAGATACATAGTAACTGCCACAGATTATTTCATGAAATGGGAAGAGGCCATCCCTCTGACTCATGTAAAAGAAAAGGTGGTGATCCAATTCATAGAACAACAACTGATCACAAGGTTCGATGTGCCTTCTGTCCTTGTTTTCGATAATTCCGCTTACTTTTATTCCACCCTATTAACAGAGTTTTCTCTAGATAAAGGAATCATAATCAGATACTTTGAAAACTACTATCCACAGGGGAACGAAGTGGAGGAATCAACCAATAAGAACTTAGTGAGGATATTAAAGAAAACAATTGCAGACAACTAGAGGAATTGGCACAGTTCCCTCCATAATGCCTTATGGGATGATAGAGTAACACCCAAGGAAGATATAGTAAATTCCCCTTACTTTCTGGTATACGGACAGGAAGCCATCCTCCCAAACGGGGTATATCTCCCATCTCTTCAACTTTCTCAGGATTCTAGAGGACAACCATCATCAGTCATACAACAAAGAATTGATACCCTCCTCATGCTGGAAGAAGAAAGGGAGAAAGAGAAATCAAATTTCATAGCTCATCAACAGATAGTTAAAAGGTGGTTTGATAAGCATAAGGATAAAGAGAATAATTTTGAAGTGGGAGACTTAGTCCTACAATGGGATAGAGAAAATGAACCAAAAGGTAAACATTCTAAGTTTTAGAATCTGTGTCTCAGACCTTTTCATGTAGCCGAGAAGATTGGGTTAGGCACATACTGGTTGCAGAATCTGAGGGGGGAACCTAACGCCCTCTTGGTGAATGGCCAAGCACTAAAACAATATTTCCATTAAAAAAAAAAAAAGGGGTGTGTGCATTTTCACGATGTTTTGTGTCTTCATTTTCACAATGTTTTGTTTTAGGTAGGTCAATTGCAGAATGCATTTTTGGTTTTGTTTCTTTCTATATTACTTATGCGTTTTTGAATATTTTGTTTAGCAAGACGATGGTTGACCTTAATTCATGCGATATGACGAACTATGTTCCTAACTCATCGCTCACATACAACACAAGAAGTGTTGGGAGACCTGTGGTTGTTTTAAAGGGGTTCTCTATTTAACCTGTGCAGATGAAGAACCTTGAAAAAATGATGAAGAGTCTGCCTGGTGGTCTGGTAAAACCTTAAGGGAAATATGGTAAGCTGGAAAGGACTACATGTACCTTCGAGACAGAGCTAGCAAAAAATTCACCTTAACCATCTCATTTTTTAAAATAACAGACGTCCTCCTCTCCCAGTCACTCAGGGCATTCTGCCAAGATAAAATCAACTATACCAAATGAGTGCACAGTAGGAGAGGGTATGCAGATAACTTTGTCGGGGCTATGGACTCTCACTGGCAGTGGATCAAGGTCTGTGACATCGGGGTGACTCCGTCGGGGCTATGGATGCTCGTTGGCAGTGGAGCAACACCGTAACAAGTGAACAATGATAACTAAAGGGCTTGGTCCTAGTGAATTATTTACTTGACACTTTTCAAAGGGGGCATGAGTCAGGTTTACATGAAATGAAGCTGGAATAAAGGTTGAAAACCCCATAGGTAGGCCTGGATGCACCAACCAAGGAATTTAAAATGCAAGGATAAAAGAGGCTCCGATAAAAACCAATTAAGTTCTTAAAAGGATTTTGCATCAGTGGATCTCGAGCTAGGAACAAAGATTATGATTTCACCCAGTAAGTCGCCATTTGTTGAGAACTCAACACACCCTAAAACAAGCCTTTGTCAATTTTCTACTTTTTTTAGTAATGTTAGCATTAGAAGTCACTCCTGGATTGTGACAGGAGCAGAGCCCAACGCCCATCAGTTTATGTCACGAATAAATTTAATGGGGTGATCAAATGGGTAGAGACCCAGGAAGATATCACTCTAACTCAGGGAACCAGGCCTGGTATGTAAAAATACAAAAGAGGTCTTGATCTAACTTCCATCAGTGAGTTGATTGTAAAATGAGAAGATGGAAGACTTGGTGAGATGAGTGAGCAAGACTGCCTTGGGCATCAGGCCTTTCAGCAGCTTGAGGAAGAAAAACTAAGAATACAATATCCTCTTGGTTCAGAGTTTCAGGGAACTGAAGGGTGACTCGACTGGATCTTCCAATTCCAAATCATTCAGCGTTGAGAAAATACAAGAACTAATTAGATACAATGCAACTATTACAGTGATCCAACATACATCATCCTATAACAGTGCAACTTGATTGGTTCCTCCAATTATGAGTTGTTCTAACACAGTGTAAACAAAGAGATGGAAAGAGGATGACATTCATAAGGCAAGCAGTCTCAAGTGCTAATACATAACCAAAGCAACCAGTGCTTCATTAAAACTTTACAATCGGGAGCCTAGCTCAACCATTGATCGATTAAAAAAATGGTGAAATTGCCTATATATACTCAAAACAAAACAACAACAGTGAAAACGAGACACTACCTTAAAAACATTATGTCTGCATGTCTACTGGCAGTCTACGCATGCAGACTCTGAATGATCGTGCACTTATGACAGACGCAACCAGACTCCTGACTATCCTGCAAATGAATCGACATGCTTTTAACCCTTTTCTGGACTTTCCATTTATGGTGGAGACGATGTCTAACCACCTCCAACAACTTCAATAACTGCTTTCTTGGGATCAAGAATAGTCCTGGTCAACTCTTCCCTTTGGGATGTGGAGGTCTTCTCATGGTGCCACCTGGATCATATGAATGGTCTAATGGATAAGGCATGGAGGCTGGTCCGAAGACTGGGGCACATGAAGTTATATGAATGAAGGGTAGGTGAGTAAGATTTGGCATGCTTGGCATGGAAAGGGGAAAGGGGGTGATCACGGAAACAACAGGGGCGAGACACATGGCAAGAAGAAGGATACAAGGAAAGAGTGAAAGTGACGGGATATAATGGTAACGAGGGACACATCATTTATGGGGGGCTGACATGGAAGGGAGCAGGACAGATGTCGGAGGATGAGAAGGAGCCAAAGGAAACGAGCCACATCACGCAGTTAATTGGAGAACAGATGGCAGGGATGAAAACGGTATAGAAGGCAACACGACAGGAGGGGTCCCCACGTCAATAACACACCATTCTGGACCCCCCCCCCTTTTATTAAAGATAAAATGGCAAGGGGGGTCTGGAATCGCTTGAGCACCATTCATTTAGGCGCCCTAATCTTGACCGTTTGAGAGATGCGTGTCCAATTCCG
>CBVK0100830475.1:0-11645 GCA_900067695.1 Picea abies
AGTTCACATAGAATTTAACTTTAAAAAAAAAAAAAACATGAGAGTAGGTTTGGTGTGTTTGATATGTGTTAGGTTTGAGATCAAGTGTACTCATTGCCACTATAACCCAAGAGTATATTCAACATATAACTTGTGACTTAGCAAGGGGTCATATCTAGAAGTCTACTTGTATGAATCTCTATCTCAGAGGTCATATACCCTTGTAGCATTGTTATAGTGGGCCAACATGTTCGCTTTGAGGGAATTGAAGCCACATGAGGAGGACAACAAACATAAAAAAAAATGTATACATATATATTTTATTCATTTTCAAATATAGCATATAAATCACATTTTCATGGACCCTACACCTTAACTAAACCCAAACCCACCATCATGGAATGAAGAAATATGCAACCTTAACCCCCAAACACCAAATCCAAACACTAGGATTGGCAATGCCCTTGAGTCATTGAGAATCCCAATACTGGATTTTAGAAACACTAGAGAGTCTCCATGTCTTTTAGTGGCTACAACGTTGGAGACCATTTTAACATCCATTTCTAATGATATTTTTTATTATAGGGTTAGGATGTTTGAATATTAGAAGACGATTTTATGTAGAAACGAGGTGTGAGATCTACAAATTTAAAAACAAGAGCTCATGACCTTGTTTATTGACTCCAAAACTAGTTTACATCCTCCTACAACAAAGAAATGTATTTGCATGGACTCGTGCACATTCCAACCTATTATAGAACATTGGATCAATAAGTGGTTTATGGTTTTTGACAAACCTCCCTACAATAATATTGAGGTGCCATTATATTTTCCTACAAAAATATGGGTTGATTTGTGTTAGGTCACCATGTTAATTAACATTGTTAAATTCTAGGGGGTGGGTTGATGGTGGAACATTGGTCATATCCAATCATAACACTTAATCCTCCTCCAAGCCTACATGGAGACCAATGCACCTCCTAATCCATGTACTCCACACGCTCCTTTTCCTCTACATGAACGTTGTCATGACATATGCATCCCAAAGTGCGAGGAACCTTTTTACATTAAGTAATTACCAAATAACTATCTAATGTGCCTTAATCAAAGAAGACAACCTCCCACATTAATGTAACAACTACTAAGTGTTATGACTTGGAGGTGGAACATTGGTCATATCCAATCATAACACTTAATCATAACAAGATTTATAATCATAACAAGGTATGAAATCATAGAAATAATAATAACAAACTATTGAACCATATTAGTAGTCATGATCATAGCAAGGTATCTACCACATATATACATATTCAATAATAATATGAAACCAATCAATGGCAAGGTGCCCAACACAGGTGCATACATATCATTAAATATCTCTTTAATAGGGCATCCACATATGTATGCATCATATGAGGTGAATCATATATATGCATCATATGAGGGTGAATTGGAAATCATGTCAAGTGGCATGCAATCATAAACAAGTGTCATGCATCTATAACAAGTGTTATGCACATAATTCATACATGCCCATTTATAGGTTGATTTGGCATGACATGCAGTGCCAAGTCACCTAGGCAAGTTGGAGTTCCAAGTAAGCATGCTAACTCTATTCAAGTCGAAGTTCTAAATTCAGTTTAGTTTAGTTCTAACTAAGTCACTACTTCAGTTATAATTCCAGATTAAAGATTTAAGTTCAATTGAGGATACATGCAACGCCTTGGGATATTTTAAGCCACACTTCTCCTCCTTTAAGTAAACAATCGACCCTCATTCTAAATAACTATATACAAGCTGTGTATGAGTCAGAGGAGGGAGGTGAATATAAGTCCAAAACTAGGGTGTATATTAGTACACTTATTGGGTGCATATCAATCCACAATAGAGGCTCATATCAGTAGAGGAGAACACTTATATCAATCCTAGATCTAAGCGTAAATATGATTCCAAGACAGAGGAAAATGAACAGGTGTAACAACAACATGCATCAACGATATACCAAGTCTAACAATGGCTGTAACAACAACATGCATCAAGTTCCATATAACAGGTGTAATAGCATCTATAAAAAAAAAATGTAACAGCCAGATAAGGTGCATATATCATACCTGTAACAATAGAGAATATCATTCATAAAGAGGATGGTGTGATAGTCTATCAAAGGCACCTACAATAGAGTTTTAATTAGCAAGAAGTGAGTTTGAGTTGAGTCATTGGAAATCTCTTTAAAAGAAAACTTTCATGGTGTAAATGTTGTAAGTGGTCAATCATTATCTTTGCAATAAAAGAATATTTGTTTGTTGTTGTTTTTCTCCCTGTATAGGGTTTCCCCACGGTACTTGTGATGTTAATATGCATGATGGTTATTCTCTATGGTTTACATTGTTCAGTTTTGGTTATGCATCATGAATCTAAGTTAAAAGTACAATCATATTTAAAAGAAGCCTACAACCAATCGATCAAGACCTAAAATTTAACAATCACATAAGAGTCTAGGTTCATCATACTAAATTATTAGTGGAGGTAAGCATGAAGGGGTGTTGAGTATAGAGCACCATCATCAACCATCAATGATATATACATTCATCAAGTTGTACATCTATCACGTGGCAAGTAAATTTCTAACCAGGGAGCATCCTAAAATAAGAGTCCAACTAATACAATAAAAACACAAATGATCTAATGTATAAGAGTATAAAAAACATGCAGCTGTAAAAGACAATAAAAAACATGCAACTGTAAAATAAGAACCCAATTATCAATTACTAATAGAATAAAACCAATGGGATAACCAGACTATAAAAAACACATCAAAACCATTACCTTATCAATGTCATTTCTCGAGGTCCATCTTCCCATACACCTTGATAAGAGTTTTCCACGAGTTGCATTTCCATCACCAAGACCTGGAGAAATCATCAAAGTCAAAACTTTTATATGAGTAAATAATATATAAGAAAATAAATAGGCATTTAAACATGTGAAATACTCTAGAAATACTAAAGTGGAATACCTTAATGAGCTTCTATTTGTTTCAAGAATAGGTTATTCTCTACTAAACAGGGGCAACCACATGATGGTGGAAATTAATATGGCCTCTCCCCCCCCTCACATCGCTCTCAATTCCCCATTCCCAATAAATGATTTATTTTACATAGAAAACATATAAGGGTAAAATCATGAAGGTGGGTAACACTTTTGTGAGAATCAGGTCTCCAAAATTCCTAATGACCTTTTTTTGGTCGAACTACTAATTCTTTCGGTCGAAAGACAAGTGTTTTCGGGCGAACCTTTAGATGTCAAATGAAACGGTACTGTGATGAAGGAATCGACTGCCGTGTACTATATTAGTCGGACGAATTGTTTTCATCTGGTAACATATTTTTGGTCAAAAGAGGTTTCGGCCAAAAGAATCCATACATATGTTTTTCATCTAGTAACATATTTTCGACCAAAAACGGTTTTCATCGCAAAACACCTTTCGGTGGAAAAACGTTTTATATATCCCCCACACATCATTAATTTTACCCTTTTACGAACTTCTAAGAGTCTAGTGGTGAGATTCATTTGATCGTTTTCGTTGGTTGTTGTTGGTTGTTGTTGGAATTGGTTGTCGTTGGCGGTGGTTGTTGCTGGAGCTGGTTGATGTTGGATTTGGTTCTTGTTGGTTGATGTTTCTTGCTTCTATTAGTTGTTGCTGCTTCAGGTTGAAGGTAATTCTAAACCATTTTTAAAATTAATTTAATTTTAATTTATTTATAAATTTTATGTTTTAGGAGGTGTACAAGGTCGAATTCAGCCATGTCCATGTACAGGGACAGGGTCGAATTTGGCCATGTACACGTACATGGACAAGGATGAAGTTTCCCATGTCGCTATACATGGACAGGGCTGAATTCATCCTTCTCCCTGTATCATAAAGATACCTTATTACCGTAATCATTGAAAGGTGGAATTGATCAGTAATACGAGTCATACATGATTGTGTCTAGTTATCTTACCTAGCTTCATTGATTAATATAGAGCTTAGAGCAGAGTGAACCCAGGTTAAGTGAAATGTTACTTATATGGATCTAATTACTGTAAATACATGGATTGATAGTTCTTATGAAACATGTTAGTTTACACAGCTTGCAACATGTTAGCTATTGAATAGTAATCCTATTGATTCACTCTATTCAATACTATAAGGATATGTACACTGTACTATGAGTAAACATATAATAAATACATGTAATTAACATGTGCTTGTTTCCCACTTAGTATTGAGTCATTATTGACTTTTTATGTGTACTCATATAACTAATCATGCTAATCACTACTACTAATTTAGTCTTGTTAAGTAGGTGTAATAGAGTAAGTAACACCTGCTTGGTTAATATGCATAAGCTTATGATCCTAATCAACCTTATTACTTATACAAGTAAGAGTCATTGCGATTAACACAAGGGTCATTGGTTGCTATTGGTTGTTGTTGGTTGCTATTGGTTGTCATTGTTGGTTGATTCTACTTGAGGTTGAAGGTAAATATAAACCGTTGTTTTTAAATTAATTTAATTTTAAATTATTTATAATATGTTTTTTTTGGAGGTGGATAGGGCCTAATTCGGCCCTGTCCATGTACATGGACAACGCCAAATTTGGTTGTGTCCATGTATAGGGATAGGCCTGAACTCAGGCATGTCCATGTATATGGCCAAGTCGGAATTCGCCCCTGTCCCTGTACATGGACAGACCCAAATTCGACCCTGTCCCTATACATGGACAGGCCCAAATTCGACCCTGTCCCTATACATGGACATAAATAAAAAAACGCTTAATTTAATTTAAATAAAACAATGTAATTACTTTATTGATTTACATGAGGATAATTACCCTTGAATTATTGACCATTACAATTTGTAAGTGTGGGAATGTAGGTTATAATAATGTGTTTAAAGTCACTTACTATAACAGTGTAACATCTTGCTCTTGCGTGCACTGAGCGAACTTATTTTTTAGGACACTTCCTTGCAAGTGATCCGAACTATTATACTATTGGTTGTTCAATATTATTATGACAAATGATGGATTGATGATATGTTTTTTGGTTGTATTACATAGACAGGTGCTATTGACATGGTTCTCCTGAGTGTGCAGAACATTGGCCCTGGAGGATGCAGAGGCATCGATGAAACCCCTTGGGCTCCGAACCGAGTCAGGGAGTGGACTATTGGGTTTGAATTTTGTTGATGTGACATATGCACATATGATTAGATGTTATGATGATTGATTACTATTGCTGACATGATTCGTTGATGGATGTAGGTTGATGATAGCTTGCCAACCAGAATCACATTTGGATTAGAGGGGTCACGTAGGACAACCAAATAATTTAAGGGAGAGGTGTGGAAAACAACCCTTCCACAGCCTACTGGGACTCTCGACGTGGCTCGAACTGTAGGTTAATGATTACCTAGTTCGAGAATACCCATGATGCCATGAGGGAAGACTGCGATAGTCGCTCACGATGATTCTAAGGGGTGTGCAATAAGGTCGGGGGCCTTATTCCTTATAGGCCCTTAGTCTCCCACAAGATCATCTGACAGAGTATTGACTTCAGGGTTTTCGATGTCTACCAAGTACGTCAAGAGGCGAGTGACACCCTTGGAGCACATAGTGCATCCTGAAGGGAACGTTGCACAAGGAAAATGGAAAGATGCGAGTGGAACCCTTGGAGCACCTAGTGCATCCTGAAGGGCACGTCGCAGTTTTAACTGGTAAGTGAATAAACCTAGATGGCCTTAAAATGAATGATGTGATAAGTAAGAATTAAAAACAATTTTCCCTCAAAAAAAATGTCGCCCAACCTAGAGAAATTAAAACCTAGGTCTAAGTAGAACATGTGGTAAAAAAAAATTAATAATAAATAAACAAGTAACAAGAAAGGGGGTAATAGATTCAAATTAATTTATTAAAGTCAAATTATCATGAAGGATTAATATTTTAAAAAGGGAAATGGTTGTTTTTATCTATTTTTGCTAATTAATTTTTAATTAAAGAAGAAAGAGGGTAAATGGGTCTTTTATCCACACTTGCTAAATTAATTTTTAGTTAAAAAGGAAAAAGGGGGAAACATAAAAGAAATAGGAAACTTAAAGAAAAAGGGGGAAACTTAAGAAAAATGGGAAATGTAAAGAAAAAGATGAATGTCTAACTTAGTAAGAAATATTCCCATTGGAACTTTCTAATTATGAACTCAACTAGGAATTAAGTAAGATGTTAGTCATTTAAGAAGTGTAAGGGAATTGTGGGACACCTAGGAGCATTTTTAGGAATTCTTTTAGGTGGGCGAGGAAAATATGAATAATTAATTAATTAATTAAATTAATTTTCTAGTGCAACTAGGGGATCGGGCGACATGTGTACGAGTGAGGTTTTTCCTAAATAGTTAAATGAAAAAGGAATTTAATGAGAATTTGGGAAACTAATTACTTGAAAACTATACAAAAAGGATGGAGGAGGAGGGGTATGGATCTCATATTTATGGGTAACGTTACAATGTTGAATACCCATCTCGGGTAACGAGTGGTAGCTTGACCTTGCAAGGCAAGTTGGGTGCTAGCGGTTCTCTGGTATTATGTGGGTGGCCCCTTTTTGGCTCGGGGGGCTCAGGGGGAAGAAGATTACCCCTAGCATTGGCTGGGAGGTACCGTTGAGGTCACATTGATCGGCAAGTAGAAGCTGGAAGGAGCATGCGTGGGACAATGACTCAGAGATTTCGCATTGGCCTACAATATGCATGCATATATTTTTGAATGGTAGTTTAATAATGTTCCTACACTTTCATTACTGTACTTCTATTGTGTAAAGATTATGTTTTACTGATCATTTTATAATCAAAGAACTTAAATTCATCCCATCCTTATGTTCGTTGCATTCTGAATTGATTTCCCTTGGACAACCCAATCTTGATTGTTATGACTTTTTTGTGTTTGTTTATTGATTATTACTAAGAAATTTGTGTTTTTCCTTTATCCCTTTGGTCATAAGTCTGTGCTAGAGCATTTGTCCAGGAGTCGAATTGACAATCATCACTTCAGTGTTTAAAGACCTATAGATTCAAATGTCATGTTTTTATGTGCATGAATGATGAGTGAAGGATAAATTTTTCCCAACTGTCTATCCCTTACTTATCTCTGTGTTATTCTTTTATGATTAATTTCTAATCATTGCGCCCTCCTAGTGGATGAGTACTTATGTGTTGATTGATTCACTACTGAATGAATAGTCTTTGCACCTTCTTGTGAATGCGTACCTCTGTGTTTGATTACCTATGCATTTCCTTGAAAGTTTAACTCTACAATCCTTGAATGTTTACCTCTGGATATCCTTGAATGATCAGCTCTACGTTTTGGATTGATTAAACTCCGAAGGGATATGCATTTTAATGATGTGTCTGCGTTGTTACTTAATTCCCTTCTTTTTGTGATAATTCCCCAATGTTTTTTATAGTTTCCAGCAGAGACATGATGAATCTTGTTTCTTTTACAACGATTTTATACATATTGTGTGGCTGCTAAATCAATATTTAATGAAAATGAAATTCATTATGATACCTTTGTTTTTACTAGCCAGTATTCATTGTGATGTGCCTGCATTTTTATCAGCGAAATTCATTGTGATACCTGCATTTTTACTAGCTAGTATTCACTGTGATGTACTTGCATTTTTACCAGCAAAATTCATTGTGATACCTGCATTTTTACTAGCCAATATTCATTGTGATGTACCTACGTTTTTACTAGCGAATTACATTGTGATTTACTGGCGAATTATTTAATCATTGTGTGTGTAACTGTATGCCTACGTTTTTGGATGATAAGTCTGTTTTTTTATTCCATAATAAAGCAGCGAGTTGATATATATCTCTGCATGTTTTTAGGCCTGTGTTTATTTTTATAAAAACAACGACATCCTGTGTGAATGGACAATGATTCAATCTTTTAATAGACAATGTGTATATTCATTGATTGGTAGCGAAATTTTACAGTTGAATGGCAATGAGTTTACTCACTGATTGACAACGAAATTTTACAGTTGAATGACAGTGATTTTAATCATTGAATGACAACAAATTTTACCTTTGAATGAAATATAGATTCTACCTTGATTGACAGTGAAATTATGCTTTGAATGGCAGCAAGTTTATTCATGGATTGGCTACGAATTTGACCTTGCATAACAACGATTTTATATTTGTCGTACAGGTTAATTTAGTAGAGTTTTTAAATTCTATTGAAATGAATTATTACCCACCGATGTCACTCACAGAGATTAAAATTGTCGAGTTTCATTTTCTCTTAAATATAATTGCCAGTGAGTTTTTTGGTCAACGTTTTCACAACCGCTTTTTGGCATTTTACCCAACATACCCACCGCTATTCTCGTGGCACATTACACAGTCTTCACTATGATTTTGAGGCATTTACTCAATGATTCTAGTAACATTTACCCAGCACAACATATCATTATATTACCCAACATATCATTATATCACCCAACGATATCATTATAATCATCATGGATAGCGTTTTCACATAAATGCATAGACAACAACGAATTAATGTGTGTTAATATGTAGATATCATGTGTTGATGTGTTAATGTGTTATAGTAGCGATATCATGTGTTAATGTGTTATAGAAGCAATATCATGTGTTAATAGCAACGGTAGCAATGATATCATGTGTTAATAGCAACGGTAGCAACGATATCATGTGTTAATGTGTAGACAACAACGCATTAATGGGTTACTGTCATGTATGACATCAATATTATATATATATCATTATTATCGTTTTATTATTATTATTGTATACATCATTACAGCGATATGATTGTTATATATCATTATATCATTATTGTATTATATGACAATGATGGTATAATATATGTCATTACTATATATCATTAAGAGATAATGTTATATTTAGATGACAATATCTTTATTATATATCATTAGTGTTAATATCATTCTTATCTCTTTTCGTATATGACAATGAATATTAATGGACTGAAATATTATTTTGGGACAGCGATAAAATTTATAATAGTTCACATTTATGGTCACATTTATGATAATAGTAACTTTTATAATAGTTCACTCCTTCGCGCTTAGACATCATGCTTAACAGATAATGATTTTTGGTTTATGGAAAAGTCGTTTAATAGCTTGTGCAATTTTTTAGTGATGTCACCTTGCATCTTGTCGAATGGTTGCTTGGGTGCATGGATATAGTCTTCATGTATTTCTGTCAGTTAATTCAGTCTCCTAGCGCGTTGGATATTTCTTAGGTTGTTGTCTAGATATGTTATGTTGTGCTAGGGTTACTTTCACGCCTATCGCCTTGTGACGGCATGATTCCTGATGAGGGTATCATTGCGCGCCCTGATAGATAGAGGTGAATGATAACCTCGCCAAAGTTTGTGCTTCCCGAGGTGGGTTTTGTTCATTGTAATTGTTGTTGGTACTCGGTTTGTAATGCCTTAAGGCATTTTTTTTTGTGTGGCATAGAGGTTTCTAGTTCCTGGTCGTCACAACCACTATGTTCGGTTGTTTATGTTATCCTTTAGCTTGTAGGCGTTGTCTTGATTTTTTTGAGTGGGTAGTCATTTTTATTTGTCTATTGATTATCACATGTTTCATCCAGTTGCATGATGTGCTAGTGTGTTGATTCATTGTTGTCTATGGCCTGATCTGCGTGTGTTGCGTTCGTCATCAAGTTGTGTTGTTTAACTATTGGCGTTGTTTCCGTCCTTATTGAAAAAAAAAAAAAACTTGCACTTGCTTGCATCGCATGTCATCGTAACGATGGGGTCGTTACATATGGTATCAGAGCGGGTTTAACCTTGTGACTGTGGATCACCAGGCTTTCCACTGCAGTAAAACCTTGAGTATTAACCTAGTGCTAATTAAAAATTTAACGTGTCCATGTGGTGATCTCTTTTATAGGATGCCATAAAGGTTCACAGCATGGTGTCATGGAATGAGGTGCGATGCCTCAAGAAGTTCCTGTTCCCTCGGATTCTAATGCCCACAGGGAGGAACAATTCCCTGGGATAGATCTGATTGTTGTAATGGCTGATGATGGTTTGACAAGGTCCCTCCAAATATTGTCAGAGGCTTTGATTCACCATATGTATTGAGATGAGTCCAGGGTTCCTGTACCCCTGAGGGTCGACAATGCATCCCAATAAGTACCATTAGCATCCACTGAGAACTCGAGAGGGATGTATTTTCGAGTCCACGAGTGTCGCAGATGGCTGTGTCGTTGAGGCACGGCTGTAGATCAAGGTGATGTGCTTCATGATTCATGGTTATGACCTCCAGTATGAAGTTCCCCTTGGAAGTATTTTAACTAAAGGGGAGCACACTTCTATGGTGGAAGATGCTCCTGCCCCATTTGTACATGGAAGTCAAAGACGTGTCATGGGAACTGTTCAAGGAATGGTTTTGGGAGAGAACTATAGCATCTATATTAGTTGGACCCACTACCATGGGATATTTGGGCAAGGCCCATCAGATTCATGTAGTGGTGAATAACCACAAGGCAGAGCACCAGTCGAGTGTGCTCGAGATGTCAGGCACTGTCGCTGATTAGACCCTTAGTATTTGATAGATCCTAGTGGTATAGAGAGTTTCATTTCTAGGGCAGCGCTAAAGAGCATTAAGGTAAAGGCAGTCAAGCATGATAATTTTAGCCTTGGAGAAATGGCTTTGGGAGCCAAACAAAAGGTTGGTGGGAAGGTTACAGGCTATAGCCTTAACCTGGGAGAGTTTGTCAGTAGGTCCAACATGTACGTCACGATATTAGGATCTTATGACGTCGTGATCGATATGTACTGGTTGGAATCGCATAAGGAGATAATCAACTGAAAAATGAAATGGTTGATCTTGGTCATTGATGAGGAACAGAGACATGTGATTGTAGGTCAAAACCAGGGAGTTCCTTGAGGTTCATCTCTTCCTTGCAACTACGGAAGAACATGCGCAAGGGATGTAATATTTATGAGATCCTTGCATTAATCAAGGAAGGAGTAGTGGAAGGTCTATAACACCTTCTGGTGGTGAGAGAGTTTGCGGACATCTTCCTTGAGGAGTTACCTCGGATGTTTCCAGAGAGGGAATTGGAATTTAGCATAGACCTAGAAATGGGGATTGAATCGATAGAAAGAATGCCTTATTGAATGTCGAATCCAGAGTTACAGGAGTTGAGAATGCAAATGAAGGAGTTGTTGGACCTAGGACTTATACTTCCAAGAGTGTCACCATGGGGTGTGCCTCTTATTTTCATTTGAAAGAAGGATCGGTTGTGGAGACTCTACATTGAATACCGCCAATTAAACTGTTAAGAACCAAATATCAATATAGCATAGAAAAACCTTAGAATAAGTACTCAATGCCTTGAAAAAGAGAGAAATTCAAATAATAAGCCTCTTTGAGGGGGCAACCTTCTTATGCCCACATAAATGTATAATTCCAAGATGATTCCAAATGAAAATGTCTCCTTGGTATATATAGGATACTAGGAGGTATAATTACAACTAACAGAATAAAGATGACATAAATAAAATAGCATTACTAATGTAATATTCCCCAATTAAGGGGTAATGAGCCAA
>CBVK0100830479.1:0-10489 GCA_900067695.1 Picea abies
AAATGAAAATGTCTCCTTGGTATATATAGGAGACTAGGAGGTATAATTACCAATAATGGCCTAAAGCCGACATAATTAAAATAACATTACTAATCTAAATTAAAACTAATGGCCTAGAGCCGACATAAATAAAAGGGGTAATGAGCCAATATTAGGGCTTAACAGAAAACAATGGAGGTTTAAGTTTTTCATTGAGAGACTAGGAAAAATATGTAGAAACATATAACTATTAGAATATAATGGATGTGCTCGTTTAACCATAGACAATATAGCAATATTGTCACCCAACCATAGGCTAAAGCCACCCCCGAGCACCTTAACCTTGACAGAGAATGATTCTGGAAGAAAACCAATAGCCAACCAAGGAAAATGCATATACATAACCACGAATGATCAGAAAGTACAACCATAACCAACATAAAGTCTGAGCCTAAACTAGGAAACTAGATTGCGGCAGCTACTAGCTGTAGTTGCTCCCCATACTTTCACACCAGCCTAGTTCTTGCAGTGCATACTTCTTCCCAGTTGCAATTATTAGTAGTGTATACAAAATGAGGTCTGGCTACTTGTATTTATACTATTTCCTAAGTTGTCTAGGTTGACTTCTCATTTTGGAGACTAAATACTTAATAATAATCAATTCCTTGAGATGACTTGTCTTCTAGGGTTACTTCTTGCTTCCCAAAATATTCTATTCTTGTCAGGGTTACACGTGGAGGTAAATACCTCCCACAACTACCATAATATCAAGACTCCCTCCTAGATAGGGAGGTATTGAAGGAAATGGTCTTGAGCACAAACATACCATTCAACTAGTAGCATCATCATAGTCGTATAGACTATCTCATGATTATATCACGAGCACCATCATCACTATCAGTGTCATCTGGAAATACCAACTGCATCATCTCTCAAAACCATACTCCATTTGAGTAATCAAACATGATGTTGAATAATTCACTCACTCCAAGGAGTGATACAAGGACCACTCTTCTAATCTGGACATATGTCCTAGAATAATGACTATCCCAATAGATGCTAAAAATTGTGCCATGGATTATAGAGACCATTCCTATAGAAATGTCTATATAGGAATATTTTCTAATCATGTCATAGATATTTGTCTCAACCTATATGCCTTAGAAAATATCCATCCTAAACCATTTTTCCTAATCGGGCCACAAACTGTGCCTTAGGAAAAATACTAGTCCATGTTATGTCAATAAACTGTCACCTTGGACTATTCTCTTCATAGAGAAAACATGTCTGCCAACAATCTGTTCTATATGGACCATTCTCTGTCTAGAGAATGTTGGTCCACAAGCACACTGACTATTCATCTGGATGAGAATATTTTTCAACACTACTGATGGTCTACATGGAAATCAGAACAATGTCATTCAATAGAACACAACTGTGTCTATCCATAGTAGTACACAACTACAATCTAGTGGTACACTACCACACCAAGTAGTACACGACTATTCAATCAGTGACACATAGTCACAACTAGTGGAACACATCCACCATAGTAGCATACTCCTACTGTCTAGAGACATACAGTCTCCATAGCGATCATATCATCTGATATCAACTTACACAAAAAACAATATCATGATATAAAATGAGTCATCTGGTCCATTCTTCCACTCACATTTGTGAGATATGGAAGAGCATCTGCCCTCAGAAAGTAAGACATTAGCCATGATCTATTTGGAATATTCTTCTCAAGCATAGAAGAATAACTTTCTGATTTCTGAGCCTGGACCATTCACCTATCTGGGCCATTCCTCCGGCACTAAACAAAGTGAAACATAGAGAGAATGAGTCCTCCCTAGAGAATGTTTGTCCCTGATTGATGAACCTGGACCATTCACCTATCTGGTCCATTTCTTTAGTACTAAACAAAGTGAAACCTGGAGAGAATGAGTCTTACCTAGGGAATGAATGTCCCGACCATTTCCTAAGGAAATGACTGTCCTGTACCAACCTCCAAAATGGACCATTCTTCGAAACTATTCACAACTGTGAGCTTCGAAAGAATGAATTTTTGGCGAGTTGGACCAATCTTCTTTACCACTTACTAAGAGTGATTTCCAAGAAGAGAGATTGTCCTAGACCATTCCCCCACACTATCCACAAGGGGAATCAATTTCTATGGTACATCAACAATCCATCGAACCATTTTCATTACGAAAATTACCGTTCAATCTGGACCATTTTCCGAACTGGAAAATGCCTATCCGTGAGAAATGTCAAACCACTTTCCGAACTGGAAAGGAACTGCTTATCCTGAACCATTTTTCAAACTTAAAAAATGACTTTCCATAAATCAATATCACATCAGTGATCCCTCCCAACCTAGGATTTATCTCTTCCCTTTTTAATAAGAAATTTGTCTCCAGGAGATTTATCTTGTTTCTTGAGTATGCAAACTCTTTCATCTTGGACAAAGGCTTTACCAAAATGTCTTCTATCTTCTCATATATGGAGATATATATTGGAGAATCACTTTTATTTTCAAGACTTCATCATGGAGAATGTAATGCTCGATTTCAAGGTACTTCGGTCTTTCTGGAACAATGGTTTTCTCTGAAGGATTCATATAGCTCTGATCATTATAGTATATCATAGTTGGATTCAACTCTTTTGTTTCCTGCTAGCTCATAACATCGTGGCAAGGCTCAAACTGGAACATATCCAAGTGGTACTTCTTTTTTCATCATGAGAGTTTTTCATGAATTAACAAACCATCATCTTGGATTTCTGAGTAACCATTCTGATACAATATCTCTATTATAGAAAGTTTTCACCATGCTTTTGTTGTGCATTGGAGGCTTTGCACCAAGTTGTTTGAATCCATATAAGATCTTCTTCTATCTGCATACAAGAGTCTTTTTTTGGTATACCTCAAAACCTTGAGGTTTCTCTACATACACTTCTTGTTCAATTACTCTGTTGAGGAGAACATTCCTTACATTCTTCTTATGTAAACTCCAACCCATGGATATCGTAGAAGACATAATGTGTCATGTAGAGGTATGTACGGTTTACTGGAACAAGCAATATCCATAGTCTTCTCCCTCCATATGGGAGAACCTCTAGTACTAAATCTCGCAATGCTTCTATTCATAAGTCTTTCATACACTGTTCTTGATCACAACTTTTGTTTTTTTTTCTTGATTACTTCTAGTGGGTTCAAACCAACATGGTAGTCTTGTGATTCTTGATATAATGATTGGTTGTTCTGGATTTTCATTCTCTCTTGGAATCTTCATGTTCTTCATGTTCTTCCTCATGTTTGTCTTTAGCTCTTGGGTCCATGGAGTTTTATATAGATTTCATGCCCTAAATTTTCCAACTTTCTTCCTTTCATCATAAGATCATGGATTTGGATGGACAACCCATGACACTTGAAGGATTCTTTTCGAAGAAGACTTCTTCTAAAGTCAAGATGAACACGTGTTTTTTTTCATGGTTTCTACCATTTATGGGAACATGGATAGATACTTAATAATCTTCCATGGATCATATTATCTAGAATTAGCTCCCTCCCAATCCTTGCTTCATGCATGAATGCATGCTTTTCTTTTGGAATTACATAATCGGCTCCCTCCATCTAAGAGAGTCCACACTTTTGTCTGCATCCTTATTTCCTTTTGCAAAGTGTCACAAGTATTTTTTATTTTGATTGTTGACTTCTTTTGGTTTTTACTTCTTCTAGGTTTCTTTAGGTTTGATTTTGATTTTGGCAGTTGTAATAGATTCCATAGGAATTGTTACCAAGGATTGTCAATGTACTTCATCTTTCCATGTGTTTTGCTTGTCTTAGAGTCATCGTGATATCAATCTTTATCTTGTTACTCTTCCATAGGTATTTTTTCTCTTTTAACATCTTATCTTCTAAGAAATATATATGTACATAAACTATGTAAACATGGTATGTACAAGAACTATGAAGAATATTGTTACCTTGGATGCTTCTGCTAGTTTTGAGTGACTAACTTAAATCTTGGATTGTGAACAATTGAGAAGGTATTTTTTTAAACTGGAGGAGGTTTTTGTTCATAACATTCCAAATAACAAAAGAATCCCTCAGTTTTTCAAAATGTGTTATGGTTCGAGAGATATTAGACATAGAAGTAGCGCTACCAACTGTTTTACAACGACGCTACCTAATTTCCTGTAGCGGTCAAGGTTTTGATATTCACCTTGTTGGGAGGTTGCCATATATCAAGGAGGATACAAATGGATTCTCAAGGATTAGTTGTATTTCAAGAGAAAACTGCACCTAATTTTTAGCTCCATCAAAGGCCACATGCAATGAGGTGGAAACATTTATTAATGACTTCCAACAAATTCCTGAAAATTAGCAGTTTGTTGGATCTTTGTCTCTTTGATTTTTGCCACCTATCTCCAAGGATTAGAATCCAATGGAGGAGATGGGATTCGACCTCCTAAGGATACTTGGATGTTATTTTCTATTTAATTAAGGAGAGAGCTCTTGGAGGGGGGTTGGAGTGATAGGGAAAAGATTGTTACTATTTTATAAATTCCCAAACTCTATATATCTGGATGGAGGATTCTTGTGTAGTCAAAGATCAACTTGTGCTCCTCTCTTTTTTCATTATATTTGTATTATTTCTCTAATGGAATATTGATTGATAAAGTATTTATCAACATGTTTGTTTACAAAGTTATGCAGTGAATGATTTACTGTGTATTTTGTGAAGCATCTCTTCTTGGAGCAAATCTTTATTTCTTGATTAGAAGGATTCTAATTAATGCAATTTCAGCCATATGAATGTGTCAATCAAGCCTGATGTGAAATTGACTATTCATATTGATGTTTTCCTTCATTTTCTTCTATTCATATTTCAAATATGTGCTGGTTGGAGATTATGATAGCACCTTTTGCTGGAATATAGTCTTTGGAATTTTGTGCATTAGATCAGCCTTTGAACCTTATCATTTTGATCCCTTTTTTTAAATATAATCACTCATCCAACTCTAAACATTTTGATGGGTACTAGGCTTACACTTATAGTAGTCCAAGCATGATTCTCAGTGATAAGATTTTGGCGCCACTGCTAGGGAGGTGATTTGAGGATGTTGAATATCTCCCTGGGTAGAATGACAAATATAGTTCCAACTTTAGATGGTAGACTGAAGTTGGGTACCTAGAGGTATGCATATTTTCTACTTGTCATATCCATGAAGATGAACCTATTGGAAGACTCCACTTTGGGAACAATCTTGGCCAAAAATGGAAGGCAAAGGCAAGTTCATGTATCAAATTCTAAATTTCTTTCTCGAACTTGTGCTCTTTGTCTTGCATTCTTTCTTGAATTTCCCTGCACACATTAGGAGAATCATAATATGCTTTGTACACTCTAAATACCACCAACCCGCTCTTGCATATTCCTTTTTCAAACAAGTAGATTTACCTCCTTCCTATGTCATTGATGTTAAGGATATCCATCCACTTCGAACACCTGAAGAAGATGAGGTTCATATACAATTTTTTAATCAGTCTGAACCTTATGATTCTCTCCCTTCTGCAGATTTATAAGATTATTTATTACCTACTACCATTCCCTCTGTTGTTAATAACCAGTCTGTTGAAATTCAACATGCACCAAATGATTATTGTCCTTTTGCAAATAATAAAATTGATTCAGTTCAGGTTGCCATCTCCTCTGGCCTTTACCAACAACCTTCTAGTGTTCAAAAACCCACTGAATTCCAGTTTAAGATTAGGGAAAAGATGTTTGGACCTCTAAAGTTTCCATCCTTTCTTCATCCTTTCCCTCCCATATTTGTAGACTACCTACCAAATTTTGCTGGAAAATATAACACTGCAGGAGAAGAGCATATGTCAGCCTTTCAAGACTTCATCAACAATCTAGAAATCTTGCAGGAAGATATTGTCATGAGGTTTTTCTCTAAATTTTTGATTGGAGATGTTTCCTTGTGGTCTAATAATATGGAAGTTGCTTCCATTGGTTCATGGGATGAAATATATGAAACCTTTTTAAAATACTAGGGAAAGAGAAAATCATTTGATCAAAACTTGCATGAGTTCACTGCTATGAGAAGATAGGATAAAGAAGCTCTGTCCATCTTTAACAGAAGGTTCTACAATATTTATCATGACATGCCCTTAGATATCTAACCTACAGAGACTGCTGCCATGGTGTTCTATGTTATGGCTCAGTATCCAGAACTTTCCCTTCTCCTGATAGAAATAAAGTCTTCATCCTTAAAAAGCTTATTTGAATATGCTCAAGAAGTTGACGAGAACATCCATGCTTCCAAGGGGATCCAATAGAAGGTTTTCTTTGAAAATATGCATGCATATGAGCAAGAGGACTGTTAGTATTGTTTAGATTTGTAGCAAGAGGACAGTGAGTATGAATCACATCTGGATCAACAACAAGGATGTAAGTATGATTCACATTTGGAATCAAATTCTTCAATATTTGCATATTTTTCTATGGACAAGGATGAATGCCTAGTTTATGATCATTTTTCAAAGCATGTTGAACATATTATAATTGATGATTGCATAGCTAACTATATGTTCTTGGTTGATCATAATTATCAGTGTGATTTAAACCCGATTGTACCACTATCTTGTGATCATCATGTTGAAAACAAAGATACTGCAATTGTTGATGATCAAAATATGATCTCAAGGGAACTAGAAGGTTGTTTGTTTTCAAGAAAAGAGGAATGTATGTATGAGAAGTTGTATTTTATTAATCAGAAAGTTTCCAACCATGGTCTCAAGGATCCAATTGCAACTTATATGGAGTCATATGTTTCATATTTTATGAAAATTCTAATTTTTATTACTTCACAGGTATTCATGGGTAAACATGTTTCTCTAAAAGAATTCATATCTCTATTTTCAAACCTCTGTTATTCTCTATTGATCAATGGTATTGATGGTGTTAGGTGATTTATATGTACTAAAAAAGACACTAAACTACCCTCAATTAAATTCTCAACTTGGGGTAAGTAAACTTAGAGTTGTAGAAAAATATATGCCAAAGGTAAAAGGCTGGCAGGAGTATAATCTAATTAATGAAAGTAGCTATCTAAGACCAATCTATTCAAGAAAACCTATCTAATGAGAAAACCCTACTAAGCAACTTGAAACTAGATAACCTAAGTACTTTTGGGCCAAGAACTGATGGATAGTTCCTAAGAAAGCAAGTAAAAACCCTATTCAAAGCAAACTAGTTCATGACAATAAGAAAAGGTAAACTACTAAGCATACTAAGCAAATGATGAAAGAAAACTACTTTTAACTTGCCAACCTACATTCAATGAGAAACTACCCTATGAAAGCATTTAAATAAGCAAGTAAGAAAAAGCACCTATCTAACTTATTAAAGAAAATAGACAAGTAAGCAAAGACACATAACTAACCTACTAAAGCAAAAGACAAGTAAGAAAAGACAACTATCTATCCTACTAAAGAAAAGGGACAAGTAAGCAAAGACTTCTCATTGAACAACTAGCTAGCCTAAGAGGCAAGTGGACTAAATGCTTGATGCAAAACTATTTCTAATGCATGAGATGAAATCCATTTTATTGAAAGCAATGAGAACTACCAACTAAATGCCTAATTTACAATAAACAAAATTGCTCTTAAATTTATGGAAGCAAAAGACTAACTACCCTATAACAACAATAAAACTATATTCTAACCTATGAAACCAAGAAACTATCCTTTTTGATCTACAAAAGCCAAAAACTATCTTTAATCTATGAAACACTCAAATGTAATGTTGGTGGTTGTGTGAATGCCTTCAGTGGTGATGGATGATATCTCGAAGACACTTGAAAACAAAGGACAATTCCAACGGTATAAACTCAACACTAATCTCAATGGAAAAATGAAAGGTATGTATTAAACAATCCAACGAACATTTAGCCATGACAAAAGTAATTTTAAATACCCTACATATTCATGTATAAAACATTAACATCATAATGAGATCATCATTATCTAACTAAGGAATTTAATTGCATTTTAATCTATGAAAGGATATTGCGTAAAGGAAAACTATGCTATGTCTATTCTAATCATTCAAGCTATGATGAATTAAAAACATAAATTAAACTATGATATCAAGAAGTAAATTGACAATCACATTAACAAATAATGAAGCAAATGAAATCTATCTAAAACTGAAGTAAGAAAACTATAACTAAGAACGGGAATTAAATCTATCCATCCATCAACATCCCTATTAAAGAAACCCAAGTTAAAACTCTATTCTATCTAATTAATATTTTGCTTTAAACTAGACTATAAAATCATAAAAGAAAGTACGATCTAATGTCTAATTGCACACGGGATTAGTGTAGAAACTTGCAAGTTTGTTCCTAATCTACAAAACTAATACATGCTAACACATATCATAATCTAACCTACAAAATAAAAGCAAGACAATTAAGCTACATCAAATTAATCAATTAGATAAAAAACACACATGTACAGGAAATAAGAAAGAGTAGTTAAATTAAGAATTTGCATAAACAACAGAAATACAATCACCAGAATGTTGGTGGGCCCCCCGAAAGTCGTGGCTACCTTATACAAGCACACCACGAACTTCAACAGGCCAAATTCACCATGAAAACATGAAAACACAGTTCTGGCACAATTCAAGCAATGTGAAATGTCAAAATAGAGTAAAAACGAGTTTTTGGTAATTCTAATGCTTATGCTACTTGGTTAACAATCTAATGACCATCCTATCAATATTTATAATCTTACAACCCAGGTGGTCTTCCACAGGAGGGTCGAACCACCTCTAAATTCAGAAAATTACAATAAATGCGGCCATAACTAACAAAATGGAGGAAGCCAATAATCACCCTCTTTGAACAACTAAAATTGAGTTGTCTTGAGCTTAGTAGTTGGAGGGGGCGATGATAAACAAAACCCATGTGCCCAATTTGTCCATCCCTGGCCGCCAATACCATAACCGCCAACTTGCCTTGCATTTTTGTGCAATACTGGGTGCTGGAACAAGTGCCAGATCAGGTACCAGAATGAGTGAGTGTTGGATCAAGTGCCAGAACTGGAAACATGGTGCATTTTTCCTTGTAACAGTAGAAAAACATGAATTAACTCTTGGAAACCATAAAACATGATGAATTAAACTTGATTTAATCATAAAACATGAATTACACGTACCTCATGCCGATTTTACCATTTTATCATAAAATTCTTCAAAAATCTCCTTCAAAACATGCAAAACATATATGTACATGTGGGAAAAATGTATAATAACTGTCATAAAAGTGATCATATCTCGGGCCCAACATTACCCCCACACCTACGACTTTGCAAGTCCCACTGCAAACAAAAAAACGTTACCCCTTGGAACTAGGCTTGCTGAGGAGGATCGGCTTTGGAAGCTTCTCCTTCTTGTTGTGTGGACTTAGCCTTGTGCCTCTTGTGTTGCTTCAATTGTGCTCTGACGCTACAGTTAGATTTATTCATTTCATCAACCAATCGCTGAAGGGAATTGACCTTTGCCTGAAGGACTACATTATCATGATGACGGTGTGTGTATGTTGTCTTCCTCTCTTCCACCTATTGGAGAATCTTATGGTTTTCTTTTTATAGCTACTTTATGGTTCGGACAGAATCGATGATCTTTGAGGAAGGCTTAAATGCTTTGAGGGATGTGGACAATTTATCAGTTTTAGGATCAAGAGTAGGCATGGGTGAAGTAGGAGTGATGGGAGATCGGAAAGGTGAGGTCGGTTCTGATTTTGTTTTCCTTAGTGGATCTATTCCATCTGGAGAGACTTCTCTAGGTTTCTTATGAGGGCTCTCAAGGTCGGAGGACACTTGGATAAGATTCAATCTAGGTGGAGGTTTTGCATAAGGCTTGGTTCTTATGTTCTGGGTACTCTTCCAAAAGGGTCCTTTACCAAATTGATTGGCTCCCCTCTTGTTTGTAGGAATGATGGGAAAGTCTTGTTGCATTACTTCTTGGAGATTTTTAGGTGTAGGATCAAGAGAGAGTGAAGGCATTGGGGGGTCAACAATAGGCTTCGTTTGGTCTTTGTTCTTGGTCTTTTTCCCCGATGAAGAATGTTAGAAAAATAGGACCGCGGAGCAATAAAATAAAACAAATGTAGAAAATAACCACAGAAGACACACAATACAAGAGAGACACAGATTTATGTGGTTCACCCAGTGTGGGCTATGTCCACCAGAGAAATTGCCAGGTCCTTCCTTTATTATTATCCGGAAAATGAAGGGATACAACCTACAACTAAACTCGCTGTAACTTCCTCTTCTTTCTCTCACAGTCTCCTCTCTCAGAATACAATATTCACACTCAACCATAGCCATGATACATTTACCTCATAAAAAAAGAGGGTTGCCTTCTATGGCAAAAAAACCTAACATAATCTCTACCGTTAGATCTGCGACCTTATAATGAACGGTCCA